>OX424574.1:32157096-32336522 GCA_949152435.1 Gastracanthus pulcherrimus
CGCAGCGTATCTCAATTTATAATAAATAATTGTATTTATAAAGTTTAAAATAGAAAAATAAACTTACGGCAAATATAAAGTATTTATGGTTAGAAAATTTTGCAATAGATAAATTCTTTTGATATATTTTTTATTGACAGTCTGTTTCTATAATATATCCTGTGGCAGCTGTAATAGCTGATTTTAATTATTTCGCAATCGAGTTAATTTTATATATTTGAATATAATATAGTATTAGAACTGTTTAAAAACTGTATTATGTAAGATATTAAAGTAATATTTATAATAAGTATTCATTATTACATTATCATAGTACAAGGTTTTCATTCCTTTTTATATAATTTAGTAGGCGCCTGTCAATACCTGCTTCTACCTTTAAAGCACACATAAAGCCTTCAAAATAGATAAACTCTATAAGTAAAAAATCTCTTCAACTTGAGTTTAAAGTTAAAGAGGTTCTATTGTACAGCAAATTAAGAAATTCATAGTTTAGTACCATTTGAATATTCATAAACAGAATCATACAAAGAGACGTATATTTTCTCAAAATCTCCGAATCCACAAGCTACCAATAACACACCATCTATTCTACAAAGATTCGACATAACAAAGACCTCCCTTTAGGCTAAACCCCAGAATTTCATCTACCGCCAAAAGCCTCCTACACATCCCTTTACAACTACCCCATCAACCCAGCGTACGCAATATTCAGCATTAATTCAGGCGCAGATTATCTCCTGCACTCTCTGCACGCGTGAGCGCGTGTGCATTATACATTCCGATTCCCATCGTTAATTACGTCTCGACAATGAGCAGCAGCAGCAGCAGCAACAGCAGAACCGAGCGTACTCTGCTCCTGCGGGGCCGTCCGACCGCACCTGGACTCCTACTACTGACGGCAACGCTCGTACCGCATGGGTATCGCGCTGGCTATATTATTAGGCTCCGAGAGAGGTCTCCGCGCAAAAGATAACTCGGAGCCCATGTGTGCAGCCTGCCCACGTACGCGTAGCTTGAGTCGCTACAGTGGGATTGATTCTACCAGAAGCAGACGCAACGAGAGAACGGCGCTGTACGATGTATATGTATATGTGCTCGACCATCAAAGGGATACGCGTACACGCGGGCTTGGCAATGCGCGCACAATGCACCGCAGTACGTGTATGTGTGTGTGTAAGTGTGTGCGTTTGTAGAGAAGAGGAGAGGTGCACATATGCGTGAGGTAGGCGGCGGTAGACGCGAAATTGAAATGGAGCTGCTGGCGGCCGCGCGCCTACGCGAATAAATAAAAGAAGGGAGGAGAAAAATGCACATTCGGCGGATGTGCGGAGTAAGCCGATACGTGCGGTAGTGAAAGAGAGGGATATAGTGTGCGGGAGAGTATGAAGTAGAAATGCGGATGCGCAAGGTCGGGAGCCGAATTCCTCACGTCGGCAGCGCGCGTAGTGGATGAGAGTATGTTTAATAACGTATTCTTTCGGAAATGTGGTTTCTAATGTTTTCTTGTTGTTTTAACCTACTTTAACTTACATTTTTTTTCTTCTGCCAAGTTATATCAGATATCTATTAATTCCATATTATTGTACAGCACATATATTTCTGTAAAAAAAACTTTAAAAAGGCATATTTCGTATCATGTATCAGAATGGACACATTTATATCAATACATACTAATAGGTAATGAGAAGAGATTGGAAAATTCTAATTTATTTTTCATGAAATTTAAAAGAAATTTCTTTAAAGAAATAGTTCTTAAGTGCTTTATTGCAACTGTATTTTCAGATTATCTTTAAAATGTTGTTGCTAGATTGACCGTCTCTCTTAACCCTTTCCGTGAGACAAAGCTTCAGTAATCTACGTGTGCCGCACGCATACATACGGCAGCGAGTAGTGGGGACTACGGCAGCAGTATTAGTTGGCGCTGCAGGGGGATAGAAAGGGATCAAGCCAGCGCAATTTTCAATGCATTGAAAAGGCTAAATGTTGATACATATTTTACTTATAGAAAGTAAAAAACCGCTCCCAATTCATTGGGACTTAGCTCCCTCAGACTTTAAAAACTGTTCCAATATAAAATTATTTATTCTATTTAATACTGGGGTGAAAAATAAAAATGACTAATGTATTGCTTTTTAATATCAAAACTTTAGAAAAGTTTTCAATTATAAATAATCCTATGCCAAAATATAGCATATAAAAAGCAACTAAAAAAGTTTTGCACATCAATTACATTTGTTTCCAATTGACAATAATAAATTTTGCAACACTATAATTGTTGATTAAATTTCATTTATGAATATCGTAAATTCATTCTACATTTAAAAATAAATTTTTTTCGTAATTTTGTTCGAGTTTATTACAAAAATATCATAAAAATTAAAAGACGGTATAGAACAAAAACCAATCGATTAATCTTAAATTTTTATTTTATTCAAAATCTTCATATAAAAATAAAAATAGAGCTTTGAATGGCCAAAAATTACCGCATAATGCTCAAGAAAAAATAAGCTATTAATCATTTAAAAAATAATAAATACCATCGAAACGAATAAAAATTTATAAAAAAAATGAATCGTTAGATCTTAAAAATTCTTCTTCATTTTAAATCTCCATCAAAAAACGTAAACAATAATCTCAGAATGGCCAAAACTTACCGCATAATACTCAAGAAAAAAGCTATTAAAAATATTTTGAAAAAGAAATGAATATCATAAAAATATAAGTTATACAAAAAATGCATCGATAAAACTTTTTCTTGATCTTCATGAAAAAACGTATAAAATGACCTTTTTCTGAAACATTATTGCGTAATACGCAAGAAATATACGATCAAAAAAATTTAAAAATATAAAATATTATAACAAATGAGAAAACGTTATAAAACAAAAACGATTCAATGAATCTTGAAAATTCTTTTTGATTTAAATGTTTGATCAAATGACGAAAAAATAAGAGTTCATTGGTAAAAAATTACCGTTCGGTACCCAAGAAAAAAGCAATGATGCATTTAAAAAAAATATAACCTCGAATATCATGAAAAATAAAAATCCTCCTGATCTGAGCAAATAACTTAGCTGAGAGATAGTAAAAAGGTACCTTTTTGAAAATTTTCAAAAGGAATAATGCCGTCTTACTCAAGTTATTGTTAGCCATAGAAAATCAATTTTTTTTACAAAATGATTATTTTCTCAATCATAGAAAAATTAAATGTCTCAAAAAATTTACAGAATAATCTTCTCCATTGTCCTAATTAACACAATTTTTTTCAAAAACTTTGCATCATAATTTTAGATAAATTACGGTTCCAACAGAAAATAACATTTCCATGTATAACAAAATAAATGAAGTACGTTATTTGAAATTTCGGGTGGTAAAAGATAGGTAATTTTATGCTCTATTAAATGCATTTTCACTGGATCAATGATATTATTTCTAACGTACCAAAAAACCCGAAAAATTAAAAGCCAAAAATCGAAAAACTGCTAAGAAACAAAAAGAAATCTGAAAACTATAAAAATTATTATTGTGCTCCCTTCGTTAAAAAAAATGAGCTCTGAAGCATTAAATATTACCGTGGATAACTCGAGATATGAATGCATCAATACATAAACACACACACACACACATACACACACGTACACACGCACGCACGCACACACACACAGTTGTAGTTCTTCTGAATTTCAGCTGCAAATCTAACATCACCATCTTGTATTTGACAATTCAGTCCAATTTTCCCTCAAAGCACAACCAAAACGCACAACATAGTTGCTTTTCAATAAGAAATAACGAGTATTTCCTTACAAAGTAGGATTTAAAAAAATATACTTTCTTTAAAAAAAGATGTTTTGAAAAATCCGCCATTTTGTATGTTTTATTTTATTTTTACATAATTTAAGTTGCAAAATCGGGAAGAACAACCCCAAAAACCCTTATATACAAAGTTTTGACAAAATTGATCAAAAATAAATTGATACACACTTATATGAAAAAGTCATTTCGGACGCCTCGGAACTAATGAGTTAAATAACAAACTTTTATTTGTACTTATTATATAATAATTATATATAAATCATCATATGTTCAGTGATATAAGGAGTCATATACATGTAATTAAAAAGCTTAAGACGTCAGTATAAATATTATTTATAATTTTCTTAAAATAAACCTGTTCATATTTTGTTCAATATTCACGTAACTCGTTTGTAAGAGGTAGAGATTTCCTGTGAGAGATTCTAATTGAGTTCCGATTAAGTAGAACATATTTATTATAAATGAATATTAATTAAGTTTATTAAAACGTTCACTCAATTCTCTTATAATAGGTTTACTTTAATTCAAATAAAATTAAATATTTACGATTTATCGTACATTCAATATAAAACTAGGATTTATTAAACTGAACAAGTTATTTTCATGTTAATCGAATGCAATTTAAGGAAAATTTATAATATAAACAGATCACATCTGTATTGACTCATTGTCTCACGAAATTATGATCAATAGTAAATTTAACGATCTTTGAATTGATATTATTTCATTATTATATGGACCAGCTTCTAGAAATAGAAATAAATAAATAAATAAAAATAGAAATAAATGCCTTATCAGTATTTCGTAAATTCTTTCTTTGATTTTCAGACATTTTTGATCGTGACTCACTAACTTCTTAGACCTGAAATGTACTCATATTTTTGAAGCATTTTCTTTGAAATAGCCATACTGTATTCAATAAAAACCGAAAACCAGTGAACTTTAGATAAGCATATCACAATATCTATATAGTACAGGTATCTAGAGGGATATTAAGAATTTTATAAAAGTAATATAAAAATTGGTTTTGCTGAAAGATTTTCGAGACTTTTGATCATAGGATAAAACTACATTAAGAAACGTAGATAAATTTAGGGCAGAATCGGGCAACGTGGAACATGGGGCAAGATGGAATGGAGGCTATACCTCATGTTACAAGTGGCGCCACCTATCGGAAGTGGTTAAGAACTTCCATATATATGTTCAGAACATAATAAAACTTGTGTTTAAGTCAATCTGAAAACCCCCTCGATTGTGCGAGTGTTGTGTTAGCTTTTTTATCGCTTTTATAAGTTTCTTTAGACACAAATAGAAATGTTCGATGTACGTTTAGATGTACTCTCAATGCTCCTGCGAATGCTCTAGTGAAGTGTACTTTACAAAGAATTAGTTGCTAAATATATCAAAAAGCGTACCATGTAATGCTGAATTTGTTTACAACAAATTGCAGCAGCTTGTAATATTCCACCTTGTATAGCCATATTTTTATTAGTTTATGAACTAATATTAAGACATCTAACCCTCAAAACTGAATTATACCAATGATTTAATACTAATTAAGCCACCTGGAACCTTAGGTATACCAACTCGCCCCACTCTCCCGTACTTTTCAACGCTCTCAATTTTTCACGTAACTTCATCACTTCCAAACGCAGCGTAACACTATTTCTAACGTCATTAAAAGAAACGTACACCTAAGCATATTAGTTACCGCGTAACCTATAAGCCTTTAGCCACAACAACAAAGGATATCGCATCTAAATCTCCGTATATATCGTGTAATCTTTGTCACCGCCATGCGCGTTACACCCCAAGATGATCAGATATCACGATTCTGCCTGTTCTACCCTCAGCACCAGATCAGAAACAATCGTGCGGTCAACTTGAAATAAAAAAAATAAAATAACGTATCAAACAGCTTGCAGCACGAAGATCGACTCTCGCGCGTAATCGCCGTAGCGCGTGACGGACTCCCTCTCAACTGCACGGCTCTTTTCTACCGTAGACGGCCACTTTTATCGTCGCTCGCCTCGATATACACACCCACACACATACGCACACACACACACACACACACATCTGCGTGTATTCCTCGAAGCGCCGCCACGCAGCCTTGCGCTCTCTCTCTCTCTCTCTCTCTCTCACATTGATCCCCAAGGCGGCCGCGCAAGCGAGCGATATACGAAGTCAGATAGGCGTGTAATTCCGTTCCGACAGTCGATCTGCCCCAGAGAGGGAGGGAGAGAGAGAGAGCGGGGAGGGAGAGAGAAAGTCCCTTCCGCTTTCTCGAATTATACCAGCGCTAATCGCACGTAATCCCGCTGGCCCGCAGAGATTATCCAGATTCGCTTGGTCGCGTGATCGTTCGTTCGTTCGGTTCGGTTCGCGACTTTAATAAGCTTATGGGGGGTCGCGTCGTAGTCTTGGATAGAGTTCTAAATGGTTGATTTTAAGAAAATACTGTAGATTTTTATGTTGGTGTTAAGTTTACGATTGGGTTCTTGTGCGTGTAATTTCCGGTCTACATTCGAGTTTCGATTCTTTTTTTATTGCTATGGTAGTTTTATTACCGATTTATGTCTTGTAAAATGATAGATAATTTTAATTACCCTTTTTATGACATTTTAAACATTAACCCTCCTGCGCAGAAGTTTATTTTCGTATATATGGACTAGATCGAATGTAAGTCTGCAACAATATTTTCTGCAAATTCGTAACATTTTCTAAATAATAGCTATACTATTTAGCTTCAATTTGAGAGGTTGTAGATGTCCCAACAAAGTAAAGATTTAAATTTGTGATACAAAATGTATACAAAAATGACGTGCGGTTTGGACGAGTATACTCGGCTCTCTGCGCAGGGGGGTTAAATAATATTTAAGAAATATTTTTAAATAATTTTGTAATGTACGTTGATCTGTTTTATGAATTTAACAGTTTATATAAGGATAAGTGTTTTCGTTAGAAAAACTATAGGTATCTGCAAAATATCATGATACATAAGTTGTCATAATTATAGTTTACATCAGATATTCATTTATCATTTGCATCTTAAATTAACAACGGATTTCCAATTCAACTTTATATAAAAAGATACGGATATTTCATGTTAACTGCTGCCCGATTTGATTCTCTTTTATACAAGATAAATTATTCAGATAATAATCTTTTTATATTTTATCTACATTTATACTTCTGAATGATTATTATTGCATTATTGCTACATTTCATATAAAAGCGTGCAAGGTTTATCAACAAAAATGTATACATCATACTTCATCTTCATTTATGCACAATTAAACCAATTTCAGTAGCTTAGTGTATATAGGTCGGAATTAATTATTCTTATAACCACATTAAAACGACTTCCTTTGTCAATATCTTCACTCTCGATATATTCACTGCAATGCTGACGATCACTCAAGCTAATTATCCTACAACTACAAAAAATACTCGCTTCTGCCAAAATATTTCTTTACACCGATAATCCTTCGATACGCCCCTATATCCAAGTAAAAACAAAACAAAAGAATAACCAACACAGAATATTTCGACAAAGAGCATATATATATCGTTATACGCGATCATTATCCCGTCACATCGTCCCTCCCTTTCGCAGCCACGGATCGCAATTAAACCTAACGAGCCACCGCAGCAGCAGCAGCAGTCGCTCGCACATACGTATATACGTACGTTCATTTGTAATTCGCGATAGAAGAATAGAACTTCGCGTGAAGGTGCGGCAAGCGAGCTAGAGAAGAAAAAAAGGGAAAGGAGGTGTGCGGCGAGCGAAATCATATTTCATCCGCTCGTTTACGCGCCGCCCCAAGAATTCTGGTGACAGAGGTGGAACTAGAGAGATTGAGAGAGAGAGAGAGAGAGAGAGAGAGAGAGAGAGTAAGAGTGGGCACGAAGGCATTGAATGAGCCCTTCAACAATGGGGCTCGCGCGTAGAGACTAAGTGCAGCGATACATCTTGGCCTGCCTCGGCCGGGCTTCTTTTCTGCCCGGCCAAAGCGACTGCTGCAGCTGCGACCTCTCGTCCACTGACGGTCGCCCGAATGGTCGGCAAAAGAGAGAAGTGGGTGGTGGTTGCTGATAGATCCTCGTCCAGTTTAAGAGCGGTGCGAGAGGGAGAGAGAGAGAGAGAGAGCCTTTTCAGTGGCTCGATATATCATATAGGTGTCAGGAAAATAATGTGCGCTTTCTGAGGTGCAACGCTGCGTGAAGTGAGGAGGGGGGGAGAGAAGAGGAAGAGATAGACGTATACGTGGTCATCCTCGAGTTTCGCCCAGGGGTTTACTGGACCGAAGGAGCGGTATTAGGTAGCTGTGAATTTTGTTTGTGTAGTCGTGGTTTGGACAAACACTTTAAGATTCGGTGTACATGTACAGTATGTACTAGCCTGAATGTTATTTCAGGTAGTCCGAGAGAAAAGCCGATCAATGGATTAAGAACCAAATTTTTATTATAATTTTTCATAAAATGGATTTTACTCTATTGACAAATTTTCAGAAATTTTTATATTCTAGGACACCGAAAAAGATATTTAATTTCGAAGTTTGAAATATTAGTAAAAATGTATTTGTCTAGAAAATAAATAATATATTTTACGTAATTTTATTTTTAAAGTTTAAAATTTGCTTTAATATAATATGCTAATCTACTTATAAAGAGGCTACATCTTTTAATAAAAAAAAAAACAGATTTAATAAATTTATCATTATTATCGAAAGTTATTTAGTCCATTTTGTTCTTTAAATAAACTAAAAGGTTTTGATGAGCTTTATAAATAAGTTTACTGAATACAAAAACAGTTTAAATTTTTAAAGCATATTGTTTTATTTTTGCTGCTTGATAAGATCACTTATTAGCATTATCTCAGTTCATGGAATACCTAAAAATAGAGTAAAATATTCAGTTTGCATATATTTTTTGGCATATTTTTTAAGTACTTTTAATTATTTATCTTTTAAATAATGAAGTAAAACAATATTTTTTAGATTTTCGTGCGAATGGATCAGCGTTTTAATAAAAGTAGAAATAAAGGAAAATCGATATAATACTCTAAATATAAAGTACGCTGTAGCTCGACATGAAATTCAGAAGATAATATTGCATTCAAATAAGAGCTTTCAATTTGGCAATCAATGGAAATCCAATTTCCAAAATCAATTAATTTTCTCTTTATAATACCATCCTTTTTGTGATTAAAATATCTTTATGAAATTTACATTGCGTCCTATAAAATGCTCAAATCTTTTGAGTGTATGCTATCAAATGTAAGTATAGAAAATGGATCGGAAGAATTTACCTTAATTTAGTAGCTGATTGAGAAAATCTAGATAAATAATTAATTTATGCATAACGGTAAAAAAAGAATGATGTATTATCCTATAAGAGAATAGAAATCTTGTGGCTTTCACAAAGCCCGTGCGGGTTTTGCATGTACGTAATGTACTGGTAACATATCACTAATGAAACCCTACCACACTGGAACTATATTTACACATGATATTGAAGTGTGACTCTCACATATTGCCAATCTACTGCGTGACCTGGGCCTGACTTGTAATTCTAGCGAATTTCATTTCGAATTACATTGGATGATTTACTATATACATAGCTGAGTATACCTATATGTATTTCAATGTGGCTAAAATCTAGCAGATCAATTTCTGAACATTTATAGTGCTAGAAATTATAAGTTTTAACAACATTAGTTATATTTTATTAAAAAATTGTAAATTGCCTAATTAATAAACGGTATTGATGCTATTAATCAATACAAAACGTTTGCCATATCATACACATACTACGATAATTATACCAAATAATATTCAGTCTTCTTCTGATACTAGATCTGATAGTATGCATACATTAAAAATTCTTATAATTAACATCCCTTATATTAAAATCCATCGCGATATATCGAATCCAGGAAGTATCAAATTTTCGACTTCTAATTTCGATATTTTGATTTGCAAAAAAAAATGAATGTTCGTGAAGATAACCTCGGCGCGCAGCGCGACATAATCTTGTCTAGTAATTATATTATTTTTAGCATTTGAGTAAAAATAATGTTATATATAATTGTATGTAACTATATATAACTGTATATAAAATATTGATTATATGTCTATACTTATTATTATACCTTTATGTCATAAGTTACAAATGTATAACGATATATATATACACACAATTATATATAAAATTATTTTATTCACGAATATAGGAAATAATTTCCATTATAAAATCTATCTTCATAACCTCCAAGTCAGGTTCTCAACCTGTGCACAAATACATTGAAATTCCAAATAACCGCCACGACATGTTGCATTAATATCCTCACGTCTCCGCTCTCTCTCTCTCTCTCTCTACCTTCCTCTCTCTCTCTCTCTGTCTCTCTCTCTCTCTCTCTCACTCTCTTTGTGCATTGTATTTCATCGCCGCGAGAAAGCCGCGTGTCGTATTCGCTGAAAAGACTGCTTTCCCGTCGAAATCTGCATAAAGCGGCCCTTGAATCGATAAGACCGAGAGAGAGAGAGAGAGAGAGAGAGAGAGAGAGAGAGAGAGAGACCACGAGAGCCCCACACGAGCGCAGAGATTGCACGTACGCTCCTTACGAGGTTTACGTGTATGCATGCCGCGCCGCTGCACCCATCATGCATACGTGTATATGTATATGCATCGGTCTGCCGAAGAAGATTTCGTATTTTGTGCTCGGTGAAATAGGATATCCCATGGCTACACACCAGCAGCCAACAGCGGAAGAGTGAAGAGAGTGAGAGAGAGAGAGAGAGAGCGAGTGTATATATGCAAGGAGCCCATGGGGACGTTGGCCCTAAGTGATGGAGTGCCGCCTCGTTGCGGGGCTCGGCCGTTTCACGGCTGCGTCGAGTTTACGTCGGCGCGTAAAATACTACTGTAGGCCGCACGCTCGTTATCACTGCGCGAAGTGCCGCCACCGCTTGATTAAGTTACCGCGCGCTCGTGCGTGGCGGAATGAATGTACTCTTTTTTGTCTTTTGTCTCATTCGTTTGTTTGTTCGTTAATCGAGTGACGAATGAATTGTTAAAGCGGAGGAGCGCGCGCGCGCGCGCGACGATGAATAATGAAAGCGCGAGCGGTGCGTTTGATGGATGGACGGGCGCATGCTTGTAGCGCGGAGGATGGAAACCCATGGAAAGTTTGAACAAATCGGTTGGCTGTTGGCCCGACAGCGGATCGAGTAAATAGACTATTAAGTTTTTATGGTTGGACGTGGGATGATTCTTGCAGGATGTGCGAATGAAAATTGTTTGAAAGTTGATTGATGAAGTGGGAATTTTGTATTTGAATAGGGGAGCTCGGCGATTCCTGCTTGTAAAGATGGATTTCAGATTTCTGGTTTATGCACGCGCATTTCGGCGATATGGTAGACCATTTAGCTGTTAAATGGATCTGGATCAGTGTCTATATATAGAATATGTATGGTTTTAAATGGCGTTTACGTAGCTGAGTACAAATATTAGGTCACAATACAATTTTGAATTTGATTTGTCTAAATATTCTTGCAACAAGGGTAATCTCATCAATTGCAAAGCCTTTGCTTTATTTTCCTTAAAGGAATAAATAAATCATGCATATTGAAGCGGTCGATAGCTCAAGTGATAAACGCGTACCTCCTTACAAAGGCTGCTCAAGGGACGTGGGTTCCGATCCCCGTCAATCTGATCCGATCTTTTTCAACATTATAGAAAATGTCTTTCCGGATATTTTGGTGTCGAAGATCGGACCTGTAAACTGATACCTGAGTAAGAGCAGTAATACCTGTATATGTAATTGAAATAAAATACACAAGCAAATATTCTAATATAAATTTATCACTATTATTAACATAATTTGAGAGTTAGTTTTAAAGTATCAGTAATTGGGGCAAAGTGAAGAATAAAATTGTTTAATTCTTTACAATCTTTATAATAACTACATACTTGATCAATTATTGAATTTTTGAAATGTTAATTGATTTTGTAAAAAACTGAAAAAATCAAATTACACAATAAATTCAAGTACCAATTTTGTAAATAAAAATTTTAATTTTAATTTTTAAGAATCTACTTTTCAGATGTTATTCAATATACTCTTTACTCATAAAAATCATATGATGTTTATTTTTTAATTATAGCATTTACGAGTTCATCTAACAACTCGGGAACATTCTTAAGAAACTGTTTCACTGAATACAATAACTTCAACAATAAAAACAGTAGTGAGTAATATTCTCCGTGGACATGTTATTATCTTCAACAAAAGACTACAATATTAACAACGATACTGTGAAAAAGTATTACTAACGTTCCGTCTCTCATATAACCTCTAACTCAAAGTGAACATTTGTTATTTTTTCGTACTTAATCATTGTACGAACGGAACGAACAGCATGAAAAAATACCTATACGTATACTTAATTGAATGAACATCAAAGTGAACAAAATTCCCGGGGATTTTTTAATAACGCCTAATAGAATACAAATTTAGTCTGACAAAAACTGATTAACTCGTCACGCAGCTTCGTACAATAATATAATAACCCTAAAGCAATAATGGACAGATTTCCATTTAAAAAAGTTCTGACGTGAGCCCGTAGAATAAAAATGAACGGAGAATAAAAGGAGAGCGGCGATGGGGGGGGGGCGAAACATCCTCTCTCTTCTCTCGGAGATTCCAAGAGTAATTCAAACAGCACCAATTGAATTTATAATCCATCAGGAAGCTTTTGCCGCCATTTTTTCACAAGTGCCTTCAACGAGGAGATTCCACCCCCCGGCCGGCCCCCAAAGAGAAGACAGATGACGCGCGCTGGGAGGGAAAGAGTGAAAATTAAAATAAAAAAAAAAGCTCGCACTCCGTATAGAAAAGCGCAGAGAAATATATATATATACATATATATATATATATATATATATATATATATATATATATATATATATATATATATATATATATATATATATATATATATATACGCAACGAGTGCAGTATTAAATTTTAGATTCGTTTGAAAGTCCGGCCGTTTGTCGTATTTTAATTAACAGATGGATCCCCCTTGCTCGATAAGGGCTTTAAGAGAATTGGTTCACTGCAACGGTAAAAGAGAGAGTGGAGGGGGGGGTGAGAGAGAGAGAGAGAGAGAAGTGGAGATCGAAATGCAATCGCATAGTCGCGAGAGAGCCGGTGTATAGATTGCTTTTGCAATCAGTGCGGCGAAAATTGTCATCGATCTCGCGCGCATAGCCGGCGCCGCCGAGCCCGCGCCAATGAAAAATCCATTGGCTGCCAAAACGATGACAAAGATTTGTCTATGCGGGATTATCGGTCCTCTTGCTCCTTTTTTTTCCCCCCAGCGATCGCGCGCTTGCATTTTCCCGTATAGATTGTGTACACCAGTGTACAGAGTGTACGTACACGGCTCGCTTATATTACTTTTTAACCGCATACCCGCTATTTTTAAACTCCGCCGATGGAAATCTACAAATTTATTATGGAGAATTGGGCTTTTGCATTCGCGGAACTGCCTGGCTGGAGTGGAGGGGAGGAGAAATTCGAGAGAGCTTTCTCTCTCTCTCTCTCTCTCTCTCTCTCTCTCTCTCTCTTCAGTGCACGACCGCTGCACGAAAGCGAAATCGCTTGCGAGCGGAGTTAAACTGGGAATATAAAAGTATACTGCGCGTAGGTTGAGGGCAGAGAAAAAGTGAGTTGGCGCACGCCCTTTCTTCCATCTTTCTTTCTTACTTTTTTGCTCGAACGAAGAAAATGAGCTTCGAAAGTTCCTCTGAATTTGGTTTCGCGCGGGCTTCTGTGCATTCGAGCGACAGAAATTAATAAACACCGCGTATATATATATATATATATATATATATATATATATATATATGTATATATGTATATATGTATATATAGCGCGCGATATGCGAGGGGGTGGTTCATTCGGGTGAGGCTCGCTCGCGCATAGCTCGCGCACGGGGAACTTTGTGGATTCGACGACGTTTGAAGTCACGCAACAATGGCCACGATAATTGGGTTGCCTGCCTGCGTTATCATTGCGTTCTAATCGTACCAACTGCGTAATCACACGGCCCTTGCGCGCCGCGGTTCGCTTTGATATGAAAGAAGTCGAGTGCGGCTTTATGACGTTGAGGTCGTACGCGAAGTTCATATAAAGTTCGGATTGTCGGGAGAGAAAGGAAAAATGTCACTAATTCATATTAAATTACACGGGAGGCCTCTGTGGTGGGGAAATTACGCGTTCACGAGTAATGCGTTGTAAAACAAAAGAAGTGTACTTTGAAATTAATATTTTTGAGAGAGTGCTATTTTTAACTGACTTCATTGTAGTGTGATATTATGCATGAGGATTGGCTCCTTAATCACGGGATGAAAGATTGAGCATATAAAAACGAAAGTATGACTTCATTTACTGAATGTGAATATATTATATGGAGTATATTTTTCATTAAAAAATGTTGATTTATTAACTTTTTATATTTATTATACTTGGTTATTTGTAAAAAAAGTTTCAATTTTTTAAGAATTTTCTTTTAAACAAAATATTTTTATTCTGTAGCTATATGTTGATGAAGTCATTGCGCAAATATATCTTTATGGAAGATTTGCAAACATGAATAACCATTTTTAAAAGGTTTTTATTTAATCACATAATATCTATATTTTGGATACGTATTCATCATGTAGTTAATTTATATCACTGAATGTTCCGCAATTAATGCAAAGAGTCGTTTATTCAAAATAATATGACACGGCCGTCCATTCGTCAACTGAAATAATGCTGACTCCTTTCAGCTTTTAACGTTTATTGAAGTTTTTATTGGAGATTATTGACAAACCAATATTTATTGCTACTCAAAAGCGTACCAAATATTGATGCTTTTCTCATTAGGTTTTATTTATCCGGAAAGCCGCAACGTAATCAGAAAATAATGCACGAAACGTAACTTTTATTTCAATAAAAAATTATCGTGTTATTTTAAGAGAAACAATATAAAATACTATTAAATATTTTTCAACATAATCATTTTTAATCTCACTATTAATATAATTTTAAGGTATATTTTACACCATGAAGTCATTTGCTATGGGTTATTTAATATCATGGTAGAATAAAGTCCACTTTGAAAATTTTGCAAATCTTAACGATCATTTAAAAATTCTTGACATAAGGAAAATGTCCCAATTTCTATTTGCGATTAAGTGTCCTCTGTTTACTTTACTTTTAAAGTCTTCTGAAAATATCTTTTAGCACTTTATTATATAATATTCTACCATTATTAATAGATAATTTATTCTATTCTTAAACCGGAAGTTGCTAGAATAACCCTTTGATGCCTTTTTATTTGCATGATAATACTATTTAAAAACAGCTTTTTTCGTTACTTGTTTATTTATAACTATTTAACAATAAATAAAATATCGATTTTTGTTAATTAGTATTATAGAGGAACCTCTTAGCTAATAGAAGAATGTAAAATCATTTATATAGACCTATAAATAAAATGTTTATACATAAAAATCTTAGACGAAAGAGGTAGCTATTATAATAGCCACTAAGCCACAAAGGGTTAAATAAGTAAATATTGTGATATTTACCTTGTCGTATAATAATTTGATGGATTTAATTATTGTTATTAATAATATTATACGAAAATTAAAAAAATCTGTGACTCAATTTACATTACTCTAATTAATAAATCATGCATTTTGAAATCATTACACTGAGAAAAGAGTGTCCTTAATACAAAGGAATACTTGCATTTGGATTAATATTTCAATATTAAATTTAACTGAAATACGCGTTTCTTGATTATTAATAAATATTCGCTAGTCTTATAAAATAAGATTAGATAATAAATATATGAGAATTACTACGCTTTCCCATAATATGACTTTATTAAATGACTTACACCATATTTGGTAATCAAATTGAGTCAACAAAATTTTGTTTTACTCCGCATACTAGCGCATCCATATTAAGATGTATAAGAGTATAATAATTGTCTTTGTAACGTATTATAATAACTACGACAGAAAAGAAAGGAGAAATTGAAAAGGTGGGAAAATGAAGAGAGAAAGAGAGAGAGAGAGAGAGACAAAGTATTTCCATCAATTGCTAAATGTTTAAAAGGCAGTCAAGATCTAGACATCAAAGTGTCAACAGCTGTTTGTCTCTCGAGCAGGCGAGTCGGCGACTCGCCTGCGAACATCAAAGTCTTGACAGACTAAATTGTATATTGGCTGAAGCTAATAAGCCTCGATAGTGCTCTCTTAGTATGGTATTGCATTCATTGCTGTATTCTGAAATTATCAGGGCCCTGAACGACAGGATGGATTAACAGTATTTATTATTCGGAAGAAAGAAGATCGGATATGAAGATAATGTATGAAATGTATGTATGGTGTAGAAGTATTAATTTATTACATGTAAGACCCGCGAAAAGGTATTAATTTATAATCATCCATGACCCACGAGAACCAACAAAGTACTTATTAATAATAAATAAAAATTGAATCTTTTTATTTTATTTATTTCCTGCTACCCGTTTTATTTCATTACATCTTATATATCGCTTATCTCTAGCATTACGTCTAATCAATCTGAATCTGTATCGGATGTGATACGTATAGTAAAATTTAAAAGACAGACTGCTTCCGCTTCGATTCTGAACAATGTTTAACAATACTTAACATTTCCTGCAATTAGCGATAGAAATGCGAAGAACGGAATCCAGATTAAATTAAAAGCGTTACGGACATTTCCCAGTAGCTTCCTAAAATATTCATTCTTTTCAAATTGTTCATAAATTCTGCGTAAGCAAGCTAAGTGAAATTAAAAAAATTTGACAAATCCTTATCTCGGTAATGCGTAAAAAATCCTCGGTTAAACCAGCTCATACATTGGAGACCCACCGCAAACTCGCCGCCTATCTTGGTCATGATCATTTCTTTATTCCTTCGAATTTATACGCCGTGAACGAGTCGGCAAGTAAGTATAAGCGAGCGCGCGCGAGCATCACAAATTAGTCCCTCCCGCGATGCCATTCGTCCGGTCGGGCAAGAGAGCCTCCGAGTAGTCAGATAGTGTACTTGAGAACCTCCCGCAGTTGAGAGCCAGAGGAGCAGCAGCAGCAGCAGCAGCGAGAAAAGCTTTGGTATGGGTGCGGTGGGATGAAGAGAGAAAGAGAGAGAGGGAGAGAAACGTCGAGGGCTCGAGCACTGAATGTTAAATAGGACCTGCAAACTGATGCGTATATATACCTACGAGCTGCTTTTCAGGCGGGCAAGCCTGAAAACACAAGCCACGTTGCGCCGCCGAGATTTCATGGCTTTTGCATTTCTGTTTTTCACGAGTATGTGTGTCTACATGCACGAGCCGCCGACGGCTCAAGTATATTACAGCTGGCGCGTAGTCTAGTCTGAAATTTCGTTACTTGCGAAACGGGCACGCCGGTGTAATTTTGATGTTTTATTTTGATAGGATGTGCTGCGCGTGATGCTAACTTCGTGATGCAAATCGTCTTTGAGAAATTATCTTCAGCTGATGTTAGAATTGTCAAATCAATTTTTATAACTTTTTTTTTGTCTACATACTAATAGAAATTTCATTGCTAAGGCAGTAAAACTTATAGATCGTTTTAGTTGGTGCAGCTAATATGTTAGCGAGAGCAATAAGAATATTTGTCGACAAGTCACTGTACAAATGATAAATACTATACACATTTTTAAACTAATAAATAACCTCGTTTAATAATAAATGAATAAGCATTCACTATATCCCGAATTAATTCGCATTCAAATATAAATAAAATAGAATATTTGCGAGATAATTTTGTCAATGTTATTGACAGAAAAAAATTATTGAAGCTATTTTTACGTCTCTTGGGTAGGTTACTTTTGCGCCCACTGTAGGCACGAAAAAGTGTGAAAATCGTGCATGTGTTACAAAAAAGTTATTGTAAAGTGTAAAATAGTGTTTATTTTTATTATTCTCCTGCTATGTAATTCCGTTATATACGGGACACTGCTGCAGTATTTTTATTGATGGTCTGAAGTATAACCACCAGATGAGGTCCAATACTTTTATCCAGTTTTTTTTCCAGATGTCTTATGAATATTTTTTATAAACAATATTTAATCTCACGTTTTTATAGACAAAATGTTTCCGCTTTAGTTAAAAATTTTATTTGAATGATGAAAAATGGTTTGACTTATTAAAGTAACAGCTTTATATAAAGACTATATAGTCCAGGGGCTGGATATTTTCCCGAGTGCGCCAAAACGGGAGTGAATATAAAGTATGTATTCTTATGTATTTTTTCCCGTAGAATCTGAAAAAATTGGTCAGAATACGCCAAAAGTGGCACCTTTTGTTTAAAATGCAATTGTTTAAATAAATAAGAAAATATATTATTGGGATCCAAAGTATTTTTTTACAAAAATATACGTCACTTTAAGCAAAAATGTATTTTTTACCAAAAGTGTAATCTAACAGAGTTATGATTTTATGAAGTTTTATTTTTATCATTATTCATCAACTTTGAGGTACTACGTTAAGTGTTTTGCGCCTTTTTGCTCCAAATAAGTCAGAAAATAGGATAACATTTCTTTTAACCTACAAAATAAAATTGTTTGAATTTTATGAATTCGCGAGATGGTGCACTTTTCGGTTCTACACGGACACGCTCGTGGGCGCCTATGAGGCGCTAGATTTATATAAAGGACCTTAGTGCAGAATATTATCAGAACTTAAGTACTAAAATGGTTTGGGATAATTTGCTAATCAATAACAAACATTTATTTAATGTTTATTCGAATCTGATAATTGTTTTATTATTGTTATCTTGATAAAAAGCCGTTCGAAAAAACTGTAGTGTCACGAAGACGCCACGCGCGTGATCGTGTACTAATTAAACTTTTATACAAGTAGAACTTAGTTAATTATTTTTCTTTAAGTTATGTTTACCCCTTATATCATTAAAGAACGCTAAATTTGTAAAATTATCTCAACTTTTTAGATCTAGAATCGACTTTTACGTCAACAACTTTGTATACAAAGTTAATTGTTTTGTAGGCTTCTATTGAAGTAAAAGTTTTATTAAAACGCGAGGATATGCATGGCGTTTTTGAGACACCATATTTCTTTCAATAATAAAAAGGTAATCATAACTTAATGAAAAATAACCAATAAAGCCCTACTTGTATAAAAGTTTCATTAACGCATGAGCACACGCATTCATCATTGAAAGACCACATTTTTTTTTAATAATAAAAGGAGTATTTATAACTTACAAGGAGAGTTTCCCACCTGTGGGAAACGATTTTCGATGAGGCTTTGGGAGATGCTTTGTAGTACCCGAAAATGAAGCCCTGTAGCCGTAGTTTGTTCCAATGGGCCCTGCTTATCGAGATACTATTTTACTCCGAATATGCCTTATTTTAATGAAAAATGGTACCTCTACTTCATATTACTATGTAAGTTTTGATGTTGGAAAAAATATGTTAAATAAAAGTAGCCGATAAGAGCTTTATTTTAAGCTTTGTTAAGTACAAAAATTTGAACCCAAACCAAAGTTATTAACAATTGAAAATGGTGACTGAAATTTTTTTTTTATTAATGAGCTTTATTAATTTAAAAAAGTTATTTAGCATTTATATACTATGAGTTATGTACATTATTTACAATATTTTGAGTAGATTTTATACATTAAGAATATTATTTATATTTCCAACTTACAATCCACGAAGAACATGTAAAGTATTTTACAAATAAATGGGTTTGTATTTATAAGTAGCGATCTTACATTATACGGTGGATTTGCTTTTAATTTTATAAGTTCGTTGATAAATTTAATTCTTTGGTTCGTGTATAATGGGCAGAGCCAGATTA
Organism: Gastracanthus pulcherrimus; assembly: GCA_949152435.1. NCBI lineage: Eukaryota > Metazoa > Arthropoda > Insecta > Hymenoptera > Pteromalidae > Gastracanthus > Gastracanthus pulcherrimus. The sequence continues at coordinate 32,176,854 of OX424574.1, forward strand.
TATGGTCAAGATCTTGATCAGCTGTGTTACATTGGCATCTGGCATTGTTTATAAAGTTTACACGAGCAAAAGAGGCATTAAGAATATAGTGTTTTGCTCTGCTTCGGTTAATCATGACAATAATCGCTCTTTCAAGTTTAAAGTTATGGAACCAAGGTTTGTTATTGTTTTTGTAAAAATATGTAAAATATTCGATACCTTTAATTTTACCTAATTCTCTTATAGTTTTTTCTGTTTCATTTTCTGAATCAAATTTAAATTTTTGTCGTGTATCTGTAAATGGAATACGGATGTCGTAGTTGGAAGGATAATTGGTAGCTGCTTTTGCGAGTCGATCAGCTTGCTCGTTCCCACTGATTCCGATATGTGCAGGGATCCAGATTAGTTTGATTTTACTGTTGTTGATACTTGATTATGAAAATTCTATTACTTTTGTCTTAATTTCGTAAATGTATGAATTTGTTTTAATGTTAAAATTTAGGGTTTTTAGTTTTTCTAGAATACTTAGGGAATCAGTGAGGACGATAATAATTCTATCTGTGTTTTGTAAAGTAATATCCATTGCGTAATTCAAATCAATACTTTCAGCTGTATAAATAGATGCGAGTTTGTACATACTTTTTCCAATTGATATATTTAGACCATTAGATATGCATGCTGAACCAACAGAATGAACAATTAGCGTCTGAAATTTGACTACCATCTGTAAATATAGAAATTGCATTTTCTTGTTTTATATAATTGTCTAACATTTCATTAGGATTTTGAGATTTTTTTAATTTATTACCAAATTCAGTGTCTATTTCAATATTATTAACAAAAGTGTCATAATCTGTGAGAAAAATATTCCTTAATGCAATTTAATATTAAGATTTTTCTTTTAGTTTTTTTGAATATTTGAAAAGATTTATGTATTGCATTATTTACAGCTAGGCTTGAGTTTGAAAGAATTTTTGATAGATAGCTTAAACATAGAAATTTGGATCTGTCTTTTATATACATTAATTTGGCTTCTGCGATGAGGATATGTGTATGGTTGCTGATTCGGTAGCCTAGTGCGAGACGTATAGCTGCGTATTAAATGCGTTCAAGGTTTATAATTTCATTTGCACGTTTGGGAGAATATATGAAGGAAGCAAAATCTATAATTGATCTAATGTAAGATTTATATATGATTAGAAGAGTGCTTGGATAGGCACCCCACCACGTACCTCTTACAAATTTTATAATATTTAGAGCTTTTAAACATTTATTCTTAATATTTTCTATATGAAGACGAAAAGTAAATGCATTATCAAATGTTACATCAAGATAACGCGCAGATTCTTGTGAGACGAGTGTGTAATCATCTACTTTGACAGTTACGCTACCAGGATTATAACCTAGATTGTTAAAGTGAATTAACACTGTTTTACTAGGTGACATTTCTAGACCGATGTCATAGAGATTTTTTTAAAGTATTTTTAAACTTTTTTCTATAATGGATACACAGGATTGCAAAGATTTTCTTTTTACGAGAATCATGATGTCGTCAGCATACATTGATATAATAACAGATTTGGGAAGGTTTTTTATAATACTAGCTATGTACAGATTAAAAAGAAGTGGAATGAGTGAGCCACCTTGTAGTACACCTTTATGTACATTTCTATGAGAATTGATGTTAATGTGTGAGTAAATTAATCTTTCATAGTTTAAAAATTTAACTAATTTCATGATTTCAATTGGAATATTTAAATCTGATAGAAGTTGAAGTAAAATTTCACAGTTTACGTTATCGTATGCATTTGTAATATCAATATAACTAGCAAGGGTATGTTGATTATTTTTAAAACCTTTTTCAATGTTTAAAGTAAGCTGAACAAGATTATTTACGTTACAAGATTGGCCTTTTCGGAAACCTGATTGGGAAGTGGGTAGAAGACCGTTGTTTTCTAACCACTATTGCAAACGATTTTTAATTAATATTTAAAATAGTTTATATGCACAGGACGAGAGAGTGATTGGTCTAAAGCTTTCGCAGTCTGGTTTTTTTATGAAGGAGACAAAACAGTTTTTCCAGTCAGGTAGAAATTCACCGTTTTTATAAATTTCATTATATATAATTTATTTTTATTTTTATTCTTATTTTTTTTATTTTATATCTAATAGAATTAATTTATAATTAATAGGTAATTTTTTTTATTTTATATCTAATAGAATTAATTTATAATTAATAGGTAATTTTTTTTAAATTTCGTAGTCGATCCCATCGAGACCGGGAGATGAGCTGTTGTCTCTAGAATTAAGAGCAATGTTAAATACGGAAAATTTAAATTGATTGCTGAGAAAATCGTTTGCTTTGCAGTTAGGAATCCAATCAGGATCTGAAGCTACCCGAGAAGGACTAATTTTATTGAGAGCAGTTTCTATTTTGTCTTTATTTGTGTCATCATTATACTTGGGGATTTGACTTTAACGCATTTGTTTTTAAAAATTTTCATAGTATTCCATACGTAAGTGGGGTTGGTTCTGAAATCGATATTTTCAACGAAATTTATAAAGCTTTCCTTTTTTTTGTTTTGAAAATTTGTTTGTAACTGCGAATTGTTTTTTTAAATTAAGGTGATGCTAAAGCTACCAGTCACCGACAAATATGAGGAACCACTTTTCTTATTTTATTTTTAATTTTGAGTAAATATCTCTATGAAACGTTATTGTCTTACTCAACAAAAAACAACTTTTCAGAGAGATATTTTCTCAAAATTAAATATTGAATGAAAAAAGTGGTTCCCCGTATTTTACGGTAACAAGAGGGCTTAGCATCACCTTAATGTAATCTTCTTGTTTTTTTTTTAATAAATCCATTTTTTGAATGCTGCTTTATGTAATCTACGTTCTTTGTCACATTCGGAATTGCACCACTTAAATGGATTTGAACGGTTAGAATTGAATTTAATATAATTTTTTTGTGGAGTATTGAAGGTAATTGCATTGCGGATTAAATTAATTAAAAATTCATATTTAGCGACGGCGGATGATTCACAGAATGAATTTTCAAAAAATTTTACATAATTTTCATTTAGATTGTTTAAAAAACCTTCCCATTTTTTTTTTTAATTTTATTTTGAATGATTTTTTCTTGTATATAGCTTTGTTAACTGTAAGATTAATTAAAATAGGAAAATGGTCAGATCCAAAAGTTTCATCGTACAAAACAGTGTCAATTTTGTCTATTAAATTAATTGTGGAGAGATTTAAATCAAGGTTTGATTTTTTACCTGTATTAACATCGATTCTACTTTCGGTAGTAGTGTTATGGACGATTAAATCTTTTTTTTTAATAGAATTTAAAAATTGAATACCGTAGGTGTTATTTTGCTTGCAATTCCAAAATTGGTGATGTGCGTTGAAGTGGCCGGTGAATAGACAATATGAGTCTTCATCGATGTATTCCATAATACTGTCCCAATCTGCTTGAGAAGGGTTACTTCTAGGTGGCCTGTAGAAAGCGAATATGTCCAATATCCGAGTTGTATTTTCAATTTTGATTCCAAGAGTTTCAAATTTAATATTTGGATTGTTTATGAGTATGGGTGAGGCTTCTAGATGTTCTTCAACAAGGAATAAAATTCCTCCACCCATATTGTCATCTCTGTCTTTGTGAAAAGGTTTGGATCCAGGTGTTTTTAATTTTTCTTCTATTTTTTTGTTTAGTGTTAAAGGTTGAAGCCAAGACTCAACACAAATAAAAATGTCGATATCTTGCAGAATTTTTGCAGGAAAATGTTCTATTTCTAGCGAGGGTAGGATGATTTTGTACGAGTCGGAGTCGAGGGCGCCGAAGGCACGCTCGAAATGAGCAATTTTTCATTCGCTTTACATGTATGGTAAAAGGCCTATTTCTTGCAAGTGTTCAGAAAGAAATGTTATCTGATTTTCTGACTTATTTTGAGCAAAAAGGCTGCTACACCATTTAACGTAGTACCTTAAGTATTCATGAACAAAATGCTCAAAATTGATGAAAAATTATAAAAATCAAACTTCAAAAAATCATAAATCTGTTCAATTATACTTTTGGCAAATGGACCATACAAGCTTTTTTGCTTAAAATAACGTATGTTTTCGAAAAAAGAACTTTTTATAAAAAAAACACTTTTATCTTATATGTTTAAAAAATTGCATTTTAACCAAAATGAGCCGCTTTTGGCGTATTCGGACCAATTTATTCGGATTCTTGTGAAAAAAATACCTAAGATACATACTTTATATCCGCTCCCATTTTGGTGCACAAGGGAAAATACTCGGCCGCCGGACTAATAATATACTAGGTCTAAATGAAAGTATAGCAAATAGTCTAGATTTTTTGCCAGACTTTTGAATAAACACAATTAAAAGTCTGGCATAGTGGCTAGACTTTTGCCAGACTTATTTTGTCAGACTATTGGCAGACCAATTTTTTTTATAAGTTATAGAATTTGTTATAAAATAAATAAATAAGTTTAAATAAGGTATATTCTGAAAAAGATACAAGATCATTCTTAATTTGTCTCAGACCATTCTTCACTAATTCTGTTATTCTAATTATTCTGATTTCGTACTAGATCAAAAATTGTTAAGCCATAAATCAGAATACATCAGAATTTCAAAAACCAACACTGTGTACAATCAATTTAATCAATCACACAATTATACTTTATTTATTAATATAATTCGTTTTTATTTTGTATTAATATTAATTAGTAAATATGAAATGAATAACAAATTCTTTAACTAAATTATTTATATAATCAAATAATAATGATTACTTTCATACTTAACAGTTATTTGTTATAAATTTATTTATGTCAGTTTATTTGTTTGATTTACTTTAATTAGTTTACACGATGATAATGTAACTATAAATAATTATTAAAATAATCTTTATTCTTGTACAGTAAATGTTGTTAAAAATATTAGAACAAGTATCAGAAAACGTAAATATGTGACATTTAACCAAATAAAGTATAATTAATAAATGTAAACAAAATATTAAATGTTTTATCCGAATTCAATCACTATAGTTACACTTGAATTTTATCATGTCGTTACTAATTTGCTTAATTATGCTTTTTCAAATATACAGTATTTTTGACAACTTTTTATAGAAAAAATTTCATCCAGATATTTATGTATTATAATTCTTTAATGTACTTTTCTACTTTTAGTTAGAAAAAAAGTAGAACTCCGATTTCATACGGATTAAAAAAAACATAAAAAAGCATAAAAACCATCGAGTATTTTCCATGACAAAGTAGATACATCTACATAGTTCTCTATTATTTTTCTCCAGGGAACAATGGATTATTTAATCTACAATAATACTGCCCATATGAATTTTATTAATATTTGTTTTTTGAGAAAGAAAATGCTGTATTGATATTAAAAAATCGGACATTCGAGTTATGGTGAAAAATTGATAAATACAAAAGAAAATAAAAATTCCAGTTTGTTTTGGCGTATTCTCAATTGTACCGACAAATTGAAAAAACCCACTAATGTCTTTTTCATTCACTAGAAGCCTTATCACTATTACAACAAACACGCCGTATAAACAGATTCTTGTTTTACCCGCATTTTTGAAAAAATAAAAAATAAATCTACCATCAAAATGTTCTCTCGTCTGCGCGCTACAAATCGCTATAAACAACGCGAAAACACAAATAAAAAAATACTCTCCGAAGAGTATCATTAAACCACGTAAAAGTGAATACCGCTTTTATTTTTACAAAGGCCCGATCTCGAGCACAGCGCTTACAGCATTGAAAAGTCGCAATAATATCATAGCCAGCAACGGGCGATTGTAACATATTACAATGTGATATTAGTCGAGAGAGAGAGAGGGAGAGAGAGGGAGTGCAAGCGCGCATGTGAGGGGGAGTCGGCCCATGACAGGGTATTATCCTCACGCAGCGCGCAAGATTTCCGTGTCGCTGGGGGCGCTGGCCGAACGTGGAATTAAGCGAAAATCAGCCGCGTAATTGCGAGTGCTGCGCGACATTAACAGTGTGTGTGCGCACGCGCTTCGCGGAATTTGAACGTATAAGCCGGCTTGTAACATCGACCGTAAAGCGAACCACGCAGGCAGGATATCAAAAACGAAATCGAAAATGTAGGCGAGGGTCGTACTTTCCAGCGGAATATGTTCTTTGAGTTGTGTTTCGAAGGACGTGAGGTCGTATTAAGATGGTTGTAACGGAAAACCGCCGTTTTTCTTTTTAGTGAAGGGTAATTATACGTATAATGATCAATAATTATAAAATATCAAATAATTTTGTATTAGGTTTATTAGATAGAAATGTATTCAGTTGAAAACCCTTGAGTAAAACGAACCACAATTAGCGAAACAAAACCAGATAATTCTACTACTGAAAGAAACGAAGCTTATGCGATTTTTTACAGCAATTTATTGTTTTTTTTTTCTATTTCTGGCGTTATTTTCTGCTGCAACTTAATATAACATGATTGTAATACTACCGTAAGATACATTATTCTATTTAAAGAGGTTAAAACTTTTCTTAATAAAAATAAGTGGAATTATCCGGTTTTGTTCCGCCACTCCTCAAATATTACAAAATAATAAATCGAGGTTCCTAATGCATAAAGACGTATAACTACATTTTAGTACAGATAAATATAATTATTGAAACAACCTGTTGTAAAGTGTTTAAATAAATTAATTCTGCAATAAATTATAATCTTAGATTCGTAGTTAATGACCTCAAAGATTTCCACATATTTTATGTAAAAATAATGTCCAGTTATTTATTAGAACTAAAGGATAAACTGTAATTAGAATCTTGAAATACATATTAATGCCTTGAAAACGTTAAAATACTGATACTGAATACATTACTTGATTTAAGTCTACTGATGTTCCGGATGAAACATATGGAACGCCTATATATTCAAAAATGACTTAAGTGTCATTTATAATTAAATTATTATACTTTTTAAATAGCTCAATTTCATAAACATAAAAAAATGGTCATAATGTTTGTCATATTTTATAATTATTATATATGTTTATATTCATGATTACAAATTAGCCATTAATGTAAAATGGACAAAATTTAGATGCTATTTTCAAAATATAGGATTCAAATATAATTCTTTCTTTTTAATACCTTATTTTATGAAAAATTTTATACTGTGAATCAACTCATATTTTAGTCATATTATTAATGGTACGACCGCAATTTGACTAAATGCTCCTTTACTTCGGTCACAAAAACTCGCTGATATGAGCTAATAAACCTACATAAACCTACATAAATGGAAAATCATCAGCATAAAAATCATCTGATATGCAAATATCGTTAAGAGCTGTAAATTTTAAAATGGGTATCGGTTTCAAATTAGTTGGTATATTGTAAACATGTACCTATATCATAAAAAGGAGAATGCTTTAAAACCATAATTGCCAATTAGAAAGCACAAATAACATTTTTCATCGTGCACAATTCAATTTTATTAATAACGACGGCACGAAGAATAATAACTGCATTTTTAATATTACATCGTTCATTTCTGCTTTTTATAAACCTGGCACAATTCCGGTTTCATATATTACTTTAGTTGAAAAAATAATATGCTGCGAACCATAATTATCAAAAAGTAATTTAAACCTTACTTCTATCCTAATCTATATATTCAAATAATTTGACGCACCAGCCTGAATTCCCAGCACTGCATTTGAATCCTCTGGTTATTAAAAATATCTCCTACTTTTCAAAACTCAACTGTTTGTTCTTATTTACGCCATCAACTAAAATACCCAAAAAAAACTTCATTCCTACATTGTTTGAGCCGTATATAGTTCTCCCCCCTCGACCATAAATCAAAATCCGCCACTGTTATACATACCTTGACGATTTCGACAATAAAACTTTGACGTATCATTCAAACGTATCCCGTAACAGATATAATATGCGCGAAAATTCGTCGAAACCATAAATAGCACGCGATGCGCTCGTCCCCGCGCCAGCGTCCTCTCTTTTGATTGTAGTAACATCCTCGAGCGTCGCCGGCCTATACAGACACACACGCATCGCGTATACACACCCACACCCATAGACAGAATCGTGCAGTACAGCAACACAGAGTTCGTGAAAAAAATAAATAACCACGTAGAGCGCCGCGCTCGCTCGTAAATCATTTTGGCAAGTCCGTGTCTTTCCGGCAATCACCACCCACCCGCGTATACACCCTGTCTCTCTCTCTCTCTCTCTCTCTCCTTTTTTACAACCGAATTGATTCTCCTTTTTTTCCAGCACGGAAACACGCGTACGTACACACAGCGTCACGGAATTCCAAAAAATTCTCCTCTCTAATTCGATACCAGCTCCGTAGTAGTTGTAGCAGTTCACTGCTCACTCGCGATCTCCGTAATCGTCGTGCGCTGCGACAACAAAAAAAAAACGGGTAATACCATACCCAGAGAGAGGGAGAGAGAGAGAGAAAGGGAGGCATTATATTCGTTTTCTCTGCAGGGTTGGAGAAGAAAATGGCTATACTGTTTCGTGCGCGAATCGACAAACTACAGTGGCGGTTGACTTGTATGTTTCTCCAGTCGCTATACCCCTCGTGGGCACAGAAATTGCAGTTCGTGTACACCCTGTGTATGTGTGTGTGTGTGCGTATATACATGTATATTACAGCTGGCGGGGGGGGGGGCGCGAGGACTAAGTATTTCTCCGAAACAGGGCCGACTTTACGAGACTTAATATCGGTGTTTCGCCCGTAATTCCGCGCGCGCATACACGTCGTCCCGCGCGGTCTCGAAGCCCAGTGTGCACTCGCGTCGATAAGGCAGCGAGCTGAGCTCGGAGCCCGTGCAGCGATTCGCCCTCGAGATAGCGGCGAGTGTGAAATTCTCCGCTGTGCCGCACGCTCTCTCTCTCTCAGTATCGTGCGTGTGTGCACGCGTGGGTTTACGTGGTTTTAATGCTCAACGCGGTGGGGGGCGACGAGGATGTTTTTTTTTGCAGTCGCGCCGAGAGCGGATCGAGAGACGTTCGAGAGTGCGACGACGACGACGACGGGTAATTTGTGTATTTACGAGGGTGGAAGTGCGCGCAAGGTCGCGTAAGTAGGGGTTATCCGCGGCCGATGCTGGGGGCGCGATAAGGGCGCCCCGCCGACGAGCATTTTGCCTAAGTGTTGGAACTGCGCGGAGAGCTTTTTTTCTTCATTTTTTTAAAATCATTATGCACGCGCGAAGGAGTTAAATGAACCGGTCGAAAGTGACGCGTTAAAAGGACGGGGGTTTTTGTATCTCTTTTTGGTGTATAGGGGGGGTGGATATTGGTGGATGTATGTTTTATTTGTAGGCTTCGCGAGCGGAATGCATCGCGAGGTATATCTGATGGGTGGTGATAGGTGGAGAAAGCCGTGAGCAACCCATACTTATGAAATTGTACGAGGTTAGGAGAGAGTTTAGCGAGAATGGTGAGTGCGAACGAGTGCAAGGACGGGTGGTAATTTAGTACTTTGTCGGGTTGATCTTTTTCATTTTCCGATAGTCGAAGGATTATCGCCATTTGCATCGGTACTATTATTCATTGATCTTGGTGGAAACAATTTCTTTTCCTTAAAGGGGAAGCTTTGCCATGATAAAGGAAACGTTTTGCTAACATATTTTAGAATCATATTTTCAGTTATTAGGAATCGAAATACACTATTTTTCAAAAATGGCTGTATGGATTATATTTCAAGAACAACGTGATCATTATTTACCAATTATGACTCGTCTTTTTGCTTTTCAATGAAGATTCGGAATAAAAAAGAGATCTCACGATTCATTGACTCATTTTTGTTTTATAGCGATTTTGATATTTTACAATATTCTGAAATCGACAATTTAATTTATAAACATAACCTTGTACTTACTGCTCTCTCAAATTTTGAAAAAAACGCGTTAGAAACTTATTTCGGGAAATGTGCAATACAAACACACTATTTTTAGAATGTTCGTATTTCTTTTGTTCATGTTTTCGTTGTGTTAACGACTTTTCGATTTAGGAGATTTAATTTTTCGGATTTTTAGTATATTTGAAATAATATGATCAATTCAATGTAAATGCATTGAAACAAAAATGAAAGTTCCTATCTTTTATTATTTGAAATTTTGGATAAGCTCATCCCCTTACTTTGTTATACGAAAAATACGAAAACGTAATGTTTATTTTAAACGACTATATCTCGAAAATTTATGATGGAAAAGTGTAGACAAGATTTGAGATGCTTATCGTATTTTCGATATCTAGTCGTTTAAAATAAACATTACGTTTTCGTATTTTTCGTATAACAAAGTAAGGGGATGAGCTTATCCAAAATTTCAAATAATAAAAGATAGGTACTTTCATTTTTGTTTCAATGCATTTACATTGAATTGATCATATTATTTCAAATATACCAAAAATATACCTAAGCAAGAAAATCGAAAAGAATATTCAGTGAATCAATGTACTATTGTAATCTGCTTACATAATTTAATTTAAAATAATTTTAATAAATTACACACAGAGAAAGAAATCGCTGTGACAAGGATTAATAACTATCATTGTTATTTTGTTATACAGGGAAATAATATATTTTTAAAATAGGTTATATTTTGTAGCATCTCAAACAATAGCGGTTAACCTCCGTATATTAGATCAAATAATTTAATATCGGCACAATTAATTAAATTTGAGGAAGCTAAATGCCAATGAATTGGCAGCGGTTCACTTTTTTGCTGGAGAATATACCTTATCGAGATATCCGTAGAACGTATGATGTAAACAATGTATACAAACCGTAGATGCAGAAATTTTATTGGATGTCAATGGTTGTTGTTTTATTTACTCACCTGAAACAGATAAAAATACAGAAATCAGTAAACTCACATATTATTGGTGATTATTAAAGTCTTATAATATATATTAGACTGATGCAGATTAATTTAACTTTTTCAAACACGATTTTTTCATTAGCAAAATTTGATTGGTTTTTCATTGTGTCGAAACTATACGTACTTAAATGAATTTTATAGCGATTTTGATTCATGTATTTAAATATTAAAACATACAATAAATATGATAATACACTTCCATAAGGATATAAAAAGCATGAGCAGCAAAAACAAAGATTTACAACTAATAACAATTAGTTTTTAACAACAAACAAAACCTTCCAAACATTCTATGTTTATAGTTATAACCTTTCGTACTAAACGTTTTAAAAGGCAACCAATATTTTTAAGGGGTGTTTAGGCTGCTGCAACTAAACTTTCATATTGCTCTCACAGCTATATTACTTTGTTGCAACATACATACAATAGCAACGATAGCTATAATGTTGATACGACAGCAATATGTACAGTTGCTAGCGCCAAATCGGTATAGCTGTCATATGAATCTAAAAGTATTGATGTGTGAACAAATCCTTTTTCTCAGTGTACTGATTATTAATCGAAAAAACAAAGATGTAGTAAATGTTTTATTAACTTCAGACCATAAATGGAGTATAAGTAGTTAAAAACAAATATTTATATTATATTATATTAATATTATTATTAAATTTTAAAACTTGCTTCAAAGCTCTTATTTTTATTGTAAGAATATAAATATCCTCCAGCAACTTCCGAACAATTGTCAATTGAAAATACTTAGAATTTCTTTGTGACCTTCTTCAACTATGAACAGGTCCTTTAACGTCCTTTAAAAGTTACATAATGTCCGCAAAGGTTAATGCTATAATATACGTATGAGTCTCAGCAGTATAAAACGCAAAACTCACCCTTCCATACAACATCGAAATAAACTAATCCGATAAACCAAACCTCCAAACTCCTTTAATCAAGTAAACCATTAACGCGTATCCTACGACAGAGCCGAGCAAAAAAGCCCACACATGCAGATTTACGAGCTGTCTTTTAATAAAGGTCAAATTGAATTTTAGGGGCCGTTGAGCACGCAGATTGCGCGCCGCCGGCTCCTTTCAATTTACACGTCTATATACAGCCCAGGATTCGCGCATACGTTAATAAGTTCGCGGCGACGAGTGTGCGCGCACGGGGGTCAGGTGGTATTTCTCAACCGCACCGGCGCTTTATGCCCCAGGGGATAAAAGCCAGGGCGCGTTTCTTTCTTTTCCAGCGCAAGGGTATTTCAGCGATCATCGCCTTTTACATTCCCCTCCACCCCGGTACAGCATTCTTCGCGCTTATTTCTTTCTTTTCACCGTCCTGTCCGTCTAATACCTCGCGCTATTCGCGACTGGCTCGAGGAGAGGTATTATGGAGGATAAGAAGGTAGTGCCGAGGGAAAGCCGTGGCTCGTGACGGACCGTGGTAAGAAATTACGCGCAAGTCAATGACGCGGTATGAGATTTCCCCCGTGTAACGTTATGGTCATTCGCGCGGGCAGGTGCGTTATGTATGTATTAGGGGGAGGGACGAGGTACGAGGGGTGAGGTCAGTCCGGACGATAAAGCGCGTTGCAAAGTTGGCGCATCTCTGGCAGACAATTGCATCGTCATTTGCATAATGCCGCGGCTTGTTATACGCGCCGTATAAAAATGCGAGGGTAGTGCGGAGAGAAAGAGCGGCCCCGTTAGAGAGGGACTGGCTTTCTCGTACCTCGTAAAAATTTAATTGAGCGTCAACGTGTTCTCATCCGATTGATTATCTCGCTATTTTAAATTTTATTTTAACGTTCGATTGTCGCATTAGATTGTTTTATGATTTATGTGACAAGTTATTATTATTATTATTATTATTACTACTAATTTTATTATTATTATTACTATTTTTATTATTATTACTATTCTTATTATTATTATTATTATTATTATTATTATTATTATTGAAATTTTTACCATTTACATATATTATAATTTTGAAAGCAGAAACTTTTATTTACAAATACATTTTAGAGACAGTTTCAGGAGAAGTGTTTTAATATTGCTAAATCTATACAACCTTATTGGCAAATAAATTATATTCGATGATGATAATTTTTTATAGGTTGAGCTATAATTAAATTGAATCAAATAAGAGGATACTGCACAGCGAATCTCTGAATATTTTTTTTATTAATACACATTTTATTAGAATAAAAATGATTTCTTTTAATATTTTTCAATATATAAAGTACTAAACCTGGTAGTACTGTCCCGATTAGAGACAACCGATCTTCTACTAATATTTCTGAATTCAAAAAAAGTATTTGTCTTATATATCGGAATTATTTTTATTAATGAAAAATTAATAAAATGTATAGTGAAAGTTCAAAGTTTCAATCTCGTTATATTCTTAATAATCGAAATTATTAATGAAAAATATTTTTGTCGTCCCTGCGATAGTTGTTGATGTGCTGAATAATGTGCAAGAATTTGAGATGGATAAAATAATTTATAATTTTCTCGTAATTATCTACGTCAGATTTTTCCAAGACTCACAAATCAGTACTTTGTATAATCAATGAACTATAAACTAAATTTAAAAAAAGAAGTGTTTTATATTCTTCTATCACAAAACTAATAAATAATCAAAATTATTTACTTTGTACATTTTATTTGTTCCAAAAAAATTCTCAGTATATATACTGTCCAAAGTAAATAAAGTTTTTGCAATATGATGTTGAATACTCATTGTGGTATATATTTGCAAAATGGACTGAACAACTCGCAGCGAATTGTTGAGTCCATTTTTATAAATAAATAAAGTTTTGACTATTTATTAATCGAAGGGACGACAAAAATATTTTTTATTAACAATTTCGATTATTAAAGAATATTACGTAGTTTGAAACTTTGAACTTTCACTATATATTTTGTTAATTTTCATTAATAAAAATAAAACTGATCTCGATAATATCGACTTTCGACACTCATACTGATAATATCTTTTCGTATTTTGTATTTAGTACTACTAGGTTTAGTACTTTACATATCGAAAGAAAACTATAAAAACATTCAAAGACATTATTTTTATTCTAATAAAATGTGTACTAAAAAAAAGAAACTTAATCTTATACGTTCCACATTTTTCTCAGTAAGAATAAGTTCCAGAATATGAATAAATCCTTATAAGTTTGATTTCTCCCTAAAGCTCGTTTCATTTTCTCTATCACTATATCACGGTTAATAAAACAAACTATTACTAAAAAATAAAACGAAAGCGTAAATAAAATACTATACAGATCTTAAAAAAAATAAAGACCACGCTCCAAGTCCCCGACGCATCAAAAACACCGCAGCCCCGCCCGTTATTATTCAAATAAACACGAAAATATCCCCCCCCAAACCAGCCGCAGCCCCTAAAACTCTAAAAAAAAAGGCATCACCCGCGCACGTCCGCGAGGCGCGCGTTTTATCTACCCATCAGCACGAGCTCGCACTTGCGTTCTTCATTTCGCGAGCGCGCTACGCTCCGCTCTCTTTTCTATATTCCCGCGGCACGGCTCCTCGCCCCGGACGCGAATTAAGCCGTAGCTGCTGCGCACCTCGCTCGCCCCGTCCTAATGCAATAATGTTTTATCGCTCGTATGCGCGCTATACGCTATACGCTGCAATGCGGGCTCTCTCTCTCTCTCTCGCGAGCGCGCGCGCGCGCGCGCGAATATATCGCGGCGAGTTCAATATCGTCTCGGTTTAAGCGTTTTAGACAGCACAGCGCGCCGGGGCTTTATCTCGAGAAACTGGAGGCGGACTCGCTCCGAAAACCCTCTTGCGCGAGAGTATAAACGCGCTGGCCTGTCTGGCGGGTAGATGGGGGACAGTGGGGCATCATGGCTTACCAAGTTTACGCGAAAAATATTATTGTTTTTGACGGAAAGATAAAAAGGATTTTTTTTAAGTACATAGGTAATTTAAATTGTGGGAAAGTCACGCACTTAACTGTATTTAAAACAAAGTGAATTTTTTAAAAGTAATATGTAGCTAAGTTTCTTATCTTTGACTTCTATTGATTTTATTAAAAGTTTTTCATGTTACTCGATGCATAATGTTTGTTCATAACATACATTTTTCAGCAAATAATTTAGTTTTATTAAGTAAAGATGACTCTCTTGCTCGAGCTACGTAAAAAGTCTTCTCCTCATTTCTCTAGTAAGGTGTATTGTACGCGTTCCAGTCCCTACCTTACTTAATGAGTTAACGAGAAAAAGTATTGTAAAAAGGGTGTAAAATAGTTGAAATTTAAGAACAGAAACTGAATTCAAAGACAAATTTTTAGAAATTTTACAAAAATGCTGCCAACAGCGTTGGCACTTTTTGGCACAAGATTATTATAAATAATAGGGATGGATGAAACACATATTCCGTCGCTGTTGCATTCAATTAATGAAATACAATATTAGTTGTTGCACGTAAAGGAGGTGTCTCCACCTAGCAGTAGAAGCAACAACTGAGAATTCTTGATAAGTTTATAATACAAGGCATATAAGAGACAAAATGCCGATTTTTGAGCAAAGTTGACTCTATTGCGCGGTTCATATATTCACGTAAATTGAGAATTTATTTGTCGCCAAATTTTATAGAGGTGTTCTCTGATACCGAAAAATTAAGTGATAGCACGCTTAATTTTTTTCAATGGGCCCTTATTCTCGAGATATCAATCAATTGATCTCTTCTGTCATAGCTCTACAATTTTTTATACTGGAAAAGATAACCAAAACGTAAATAAAACAGACAAAAAGTTGTTCTGTACAAAAATAGTAATCTGGGACAAAATTATTAACTTTCAAAGAAAGCGATAAAAATTGCAAGAAAATCACTGTATTTTATTTTCTTGACTTGTATAACTTTGGCTTAGATTAATATTTTTGTATGAAACAAAGATGAAATTTACGTTCTATTTGTCTATTTTTATTTGCATTTGGGTAATTTTTTCTAACATAAAAACTTGTAGAACTATGATAAAAAATAGAGGCATCATTCTTTACTAAAAAGCGCACAATTAAGATTAATTGATTCAATATGAATGATATCTCGAGAATAAGGACCCATTGAAAAAAACTAAGGGTGGTACACTTAATTTTTCGGTGTGAGAAAGCACCTCTCAAAGTTTAAGCAAATATTGATTTCCAAACCTCTGATACTCTCCTAATAAATTAGAACTTAATATATTATTCTTGCATTTAATACTTAAGGGGAAAAATGTACAATAAAATCTTAAAACTGCGTATATAATGTACACATGTAATACATTATACCTTACTACTTGATACTGCGATAAAAACTATAAGAATCAGTATTTAGGGAGAAAATTAAAAGTCATTTAAGCCTCCACGCCCACCGAGCCCCACTCTCCCCAACACGCATCAAGGCGTGGAATATATTATACCCGCGTGTAGCATTTATCGCGCTTTTCCAGAGATGGGGAATACAGTTGACTGCGAAAGTTTGCTTTATGTTGCGCGTAGGTTTGTTATGAGACGTAGAAAAATTGTATCGAGAGACGAGCCGAGTTATTCTCTGTATACGGGTAATTCATTTTGAGTTGGGGTAGTATACATGCTGTGCAGGAGTGAGATTATAAATAGTTTGAAGTTTTTATCGTTTGATGTCGTTAATATTTCTGGTTTGCGGAGTAATGAGCATCACCGTGACCGCGGGATGTCTTGGAATGATATGCTACTGTTGCGAACTGTGTCAGTCGTATCGTTGTGTAAATATTTTGCTGCCTTATTGCCGTTATTTGTAAAGAACATTGAGTTTTTAAAAACGTATTTTCATGTAAAAGACTGTATTTTGAGAATTTTGTACTTTAAAAAGTTATTACTTCTACAGCGTGATTTACTTTTAATGATGTCACTGAGAGTATTTTTTTGTAATCTGTTGAAATGAGCTCGTTAACCAGAATAGCCTGGATTCTTTTTGGACCTTTTCAGTACTCTGATTGTACTTTTTTCGCTGAGCTAGATCCGTAATGCAAATTCTCTTGGCAGTACTCCCAACCTTTTTTTAATGATACGCTTTGGTATAAGCTTTCATATGTCATACAATTTTAAAGCTGCGGTTAATTTAAAAATAATTTTACTACATTTTCTGACTTGTTGCAGCAGCTGCGGTTATCTACTCATCATACTTAATGTGTACGTAATATTGTTAAATTCATACCGTATTTTTGCTTTTTCAAAGAGAAAGCTTCTGTGAGCAGGTACTAGAAACTATTATTTGACCATAATAAAAATGTAGATTACTTAATATTGCAAATGAATGAATTGAACCTTATTAATGAACAATATTTCAATGTGATGTTTAGCCAAGTTTATCATTATTGTAAATCCATTTATTCGAGTGTACAACCTCATCAAGTAATACTAAAGTTGTTTAAGACCATTTTTACTAAAACAATAATCTCTTAAATTATCGACTATGCAATCATTTGTTTTGCACATATTGCTTTTTTAAATTATTCAGTTCGATTTTCATACAAGTGTTTAAGATATTAATATGGAATCACTGATCGGAGTTTCAATTCAGAAGCCAATTTGACGTTGATCGTTTACATCGTGCAAAATTAATAACACTTTGTTCTACAGTAACAGCTGACCACAACATGCATTCAAAGTCATAATTTAAAATGTTATTCACGTACACTGTAATTAGCAATGACTTTAATTGAAAGACTGGAGATTTTAAAGGAAATAGAATGCAAATAAATTTATAGAAATAAAAACAAAATGAAAATAGGAAAAATTCACTTTTGTATTTAAAAATGATATATCATCCAAATACGTTAATTGAATAGTACTAATAATCTATACTAAGAACAAAATATTAACCTTTAGGGGGCCGGAAAGTCAGTATTCAACCAATGATCGGTACGTCACACATGGTCAACCCATGATACATGATACCCTTTTTATGCATTTTCTTAGAACAATTACGTGAAAAAGTGCCGGTCCTCTAAAGCTCAATACTGTAAAGCCACACTAAGATCGCATATAAGATCCTAAATATATTCTAAAATATAAATAAAAAACTTAATTTTATAGGTGATTTCGTGGATTTATCATAGTAAAATGTTAATTAAGGCATTGAATAAATATCCACTTAATTATTCAGTGTGTATATATATATATATATATATATATATATATATATATATATATATATATATATATATATAACACACACTGAATAATTATATATATATATATATTTGTAACGGAAACATCGAATTATAAAAGTCTACTCGGTTAACCTCACATCTCCCGTTTTTAACGGTACTTTGTTACAACTGTATGTTCTCTCAGGAGCAAAAGATCCAGCATGCTCAGTTCTAAAGCATCTGCTGAAATAGTTTCGAATAATGGCAGAGAGCTGATTACTCAACGTTCACAGTATCCCATAGAGTCCACGACAAGCCTCGCCATATATAATGGAACTTCTTGGATAAACCTGAAATTACGTCGAATAGAAGTAATTGATTCAGCAGGGAATGGTATTATGGACATTCAGACCACAGCTAAGCTTGTGAAAGCATTAGGGAGCAATATCAAGATATAATATCCCTATATCAAAACAGTGTTTATTTCTTTGTATTATTTCTTTTAGAAATGCAAAAATAGCACTTCTACACGAAGAATAACAATTATAAAAGCATAACAAATATTTAGTGAATCAGATGTATATTGTAACACTAGACATTTTTAATTTTGTGATTTTGAGCTTTGATTTGTAGTCACACTGAGAAAAGTATTTAGTAAGATTAACTAAATTTGAATATTAGTGGACATTTGGCACACAACTACTTTTAAGATTAATTATATAATTTAATAAGGAATAAAATTAGTTCATTATATAACATTATCTTGAATGGTGAGACTTTAAATAACGAAAAACAAAATAACGAATATATAAAACTTCGAACAACAAAATAACGAAATATTAAAACAACGGATTACAAAAATATAGACAGACGTAATTCCGAAACTTAAAAAATGAAAAACTTTAATAACGAGAAACATAATTACAAAAACTAATTCTGATATACCAAGCAGAAATTTAATTTAGCTTTTCCAATACGTAGTAATAAAATTTAATTACATTTACTATATTTATATCTCATCTGTCGATGTTCTAAATTATATTTCAAGTGCATTTCTTAGTAATTAGTTCTCAATCTATTTCATCAAAGCTAAAAGTTTAACCTGTCTTTCGAAAGTAGCTGCCATATAAACAAAACTCGGAAGACTACATGTGAAACAGTTAAATCAATTCATTTATTGGAGCCCGTAGCCATTTTCATTTTATAGCAAATACCAAAATTTAGTGAAATGAGCAATAAATAATTATTATTTTCACAAAATCTTAAATATATTTGAAGTTTCATGAGTTATACACTTGATTTTTAATCAGAAAGGCTACTGCATCGATTTACACACACGCACCATTATTAAATAATAGACATTTCTAAATTTTGAGTTCTACACACTGTCGCAGTCTTAGCACAGGCGAAGCGTGACGAAGGATGATACTATATTTATAAATGAATTAAAACGACACATGAACCTAGATGCAGGTCATATTCAAATACTTTTGAACGAAGCTTATCCTTGCTCCACAGTAAGAAAAAATCAATTGGTAGCGATTCCTATATTCAATAATGAAACATATTTGATTAGAAAACCTTTATTTTTTCAATTACTATATTACATAATGCAATATATAAAATATATCGAAATATTTACAGACATTTTTAAATAATTGTACTTTAATATTTAGTTAAAATTGTTATATGATTGAGTGAAACAAAAAACTAAATATTTTAATAAATATTAGCCTCACCCAAAGAACAATTTTTGTATAAACTTTTAGTTTGGTAGAATGAATTATTTAGAATTCAGGTAAAATAAAGTAATTCACACTAATTTTTCAAGTTATGATTACCAAGTTACTATATAGTACTTCCAACCGTAACAAAATTCAACTATATTTTTCAGCGCCTTATACGTTAATGGTCGAGATAAATTTTCGGCGCAGAGTTACAGCATTCGTTATTATCGTGAATGTAGCCGCGTATACCGAGGCGCCCGCGGAGCCGCGTCGTGCGACTGGCAGCTGAAGGGTTGCCCTCGGCAAAATTACGATCAACCGATCGAGGGGTGCGCTAGAGTGCCTCTCCGCGACGATAAAAATCAGAAAACCGAGGCGCGCAGAAATTACCGACCCCCGTCGTCTCTTACGCAACTCGTCGCCAGTCGCGCGCTCTCCGACTGCGTAATTTCTTCGTTTTGCGCGCGAAGTAAGGAGGAGAAAATGGAGAAAGGGACCGAGTTTTTAAAAGGTGTGTGTTCGTTTCAAAGGAGCGCAATGGCTGGTATTAAGGCTTTGATCGCTGTGCGCAAAGTTGTGTACGTTTGTTCTGACGGAGTGTTGTTGCTTGCTTTACTTTTTCTCTTGCTGATGAGTTTCCTTTGGTGGAAATTATACGACTTTGTAGCGACATTGTTTATACAAATTTCGCAAGGGCGGGTTAAATCATTCTGTACTTACGAAGTAACGAAGTAGATCTATATGTGTCTGGAAGGGGTGCACAATTTTTTTATTATTTAACTAAATCAGAAGGATTGTTTTACTTGAACTTACAATTGAAAACAAAATAATTTAACGCTTTGTCTTTTCAATTGTCTCGACCAATCTGAAATCGATTTTCGTATCAACACACAATGGCCCATTGAGTTTTTTTGTAAAGAAGCCCCAAAATAATTATTAAGGACTTTTCGGAATATGTAATTAACGCACTGATTGAAAGGTACGAAAATATGTAAATTGAAAAATGTAATTACCCTATTCAAGTCTATGAATGAAAGTAATTTAAAGTAATTTAAATTATAGTGCAGGCTGTGAAAGTTTCTCATTGCAAATTGTAATTTACGTCACATTATAAATCGTTACACTTCATACGTAATATCAGGACGTGTAAAAGATTAATTAATTTTGATTGAACGTCAATAACAGTGATAATATTTTCTATACTACTATTACTCCATATTGAAATCCTTCAATTTTTTGAATATATCATTCTTTATTACGCATATACATGAGAATTGATTATATCGATTGCTATATGAACCAAATAACCTCTCTTTATGTTCAAATAATGACATTTTAAAATAAGATGATACTTTAGCCAAAAAGCTCCATTAAATTTTTTTTATGATAAGAATTACAAAATTTTAAATGATTCTTTTTCTTCATAAAATATCCTCTTCTTTGAAAATGTAATTATTTGGACATAATGAGAGGTGAGTTGTTTCATAGCGATCGATAGCATAAAGTACCATGCAATACACATAATGGGAAATTGGCTACCAGTCGAATTAACTGAAAATGCAATACGGTATATTTAATGTTCTCCTGGTCAAAAGTCTGAAAAAATGTTAACAAAGGTCGATTATTGTCTCTAAGGTTCATTTAGAACTTTTAATCAGGAGAACATTAAATATAATTAAATTAAATATAATGTATTGCATTTTCAGTCAATTCGTCGGGTAGCCAATTTTCCATTATGTGTGTGCGCGGTCCTTTCTATGTATATGGATAATATTTTACATGTATCAAAACCACTGCATTATGCAGGGGTTAAAAATGTTATACCTGCTTCAAAACGTTTAATCAAGTCTACATTTACAAATCTGGTTTTATTATACGAACAATCCAATATAGAATTACACTTGAATAATTGACAATTTAAAAGTACCGATATGAAAATAAATGACACAGTTCCAACCGTATGCTTCTTCTTATCCGCTGCCCCCCAACCTTCGCGCACAAACTTTCCGCTTAGAGCTAAAACTTGAAATTTCAAAGAAAGCTAGTCGAACTAGTTCTCCGACTCGGCATTCGAACATCCCAATTATCTCTATCTCCCTCTTTCTCTCTCTCTCTCTCTCTCTCTCTCTCTCTCTCTCTTTCTCTCTCACTCGCTGACTGCAGTAGTCGTACAAGCGACAGGTTAAGAAAGCAGACAGCGCGCCGCGATTTGCAATATCTACCCCTTCTCGGAAGCGATCGAGCGAGCGAAGGAAAATTATTCCGCACCGCACCTAAATCACACTCACACACACACCCTCCTCGCGCGTTGATAACCAATAGCTGCAGCGCCAGCGCAGTCCAGGGTCAAACGTTGCAGTGAGTGTTAGTAGCACCCGGTGCACAAGCCGACCCCGATTCCCAAAAACCCACAATGCGACTCTAGGATTTCCGGGAATTCGCGTAATAGTCGCTGTGTAAAGAATAGGTGGGAGGGGGGGAAGGGTGTAAATTCCGTGTCTTTGTAAGCGTCTGGTCAGATGTAGGTATTATAGCTGAGCAGTGGTGAGCGAGCGTGTAGAGCCGCGTAATTGTGCATCATTGATGAGGCGAAAGCAGTAGTCGCAAAGTCGAGAGCGGAGAGTTTGTACGTGTAGGGTGAGCGACCTCAGCGATGCCGGATTAAGGATAGATGTAACGTGCAATTCGTTGATTTCTGAATTATTTTAAGGGAGATATGTATTATTTCTGAAGATTTTATTATTTGCATTTTTGTGGATTCCCGGCATAACGACAAAAGTTCACTTTATTTTTAAATAAGTGTAAAAATAAGTGAATATATGTACTGTATATAGAAATAGATACATCAAAATCATCCTTAGACAGATTCTCTTATCATGATTTCTTTGAGATCTTGAATTTTAGTTTAAAATGATGACAGGTCTGAACTACTTTATAAATAGTTTTAAAACTTTGTTAAATTACTACTTCAGTGTAAGGAATATAATTATCATTTTTAAAAACACATTTTCATGTTCATTAAATCATTTTGTTGTTTACTTAATATATAATATTAAATTATTAAAACACTTTCTATTAAGATGAGACTACTGTCAAACCCTCAGAAAAATGTTTTTTATCTAAAAAATCATATTGACAAAAATTTAAAATAGTAAAAGCTACAAGTTTGTTGTTTTTGTATTAGAAATATGAAAATAAATGTTTTAGACTTCTACAAAAAAATTCTATGCACATGAAACAACAACAATTTACTGAAAAAATTAAAAATTTGATAAAGAAAATTGTACTCCATGCGAATACAGTTCTTTGTAGACATCTAAAACAAAGTTTCTTTTGTAGGCTTTAACTGTAGACTCACTTTAACACATAAAAGCTGTCGGTGTAAACATTAAAATATATTTTTTGAAGAATGCTTACTATTATTTCTGACACTAAAATACGTATTTTTAAAAAGATTTGGAAAATTAGCCAACACATAGTATGTGTTAAAAGGAAAACGTGCTAATTACTTTTTGATGAATGATATTTTCAGCCATTGAACAGTGGCTTTAGTATACTTCTAAAACATGGAGCACTCTTGTTCCACTTAGTACCGTAGGAACAAGAGACCTGAATTATTCAAAATTAAAAAATGTCCTTCTCAATTACAGTAACATTAAAAAATCAGCCTAGCCTCGCCCCAACTGTCAATAATTGAGCCACCACCAGTAATTGGATCACTCGAGCGAGCAGCACCAGTCGCTCGCATTCAAGCGCAAAAAGAGAGAGAGAACCTCAAGCGCGAAGCAACGAACACAGAGCTAAGAGAAAAAGCAAACGAGAGAGCGGCGTCGTCGACCGCATTGTCGCCGGCGCCGGAGCATTATGCTCTTTGAGCTCTCGCGGCTGCCGCTGCTCGCTCCTCCGGGCGCAATTAATCGGGCCACTCTGTGTGTACTTCCGGACTCGGTGCGGACTCGAGCCTCTGGCATTAAACTCTCTCTCTCTCTCTGTCTCTCTCCTCCAGCCTCTGCTCCATCATCTTGCTAACTGCACGATGGCAGGGAGGGGGGGCTTGAGGTTCGAGAGGCCTCGAGCGAGCCGAAAATTCGCGAAGCGCCACGGCATTATTTATTACGCAGTTACGCGCGAGAGCTCGTCAGCAGTGCAAAGTGCAGAAACAATGCTGGGCGGTCGAGCCGCTAATTAGGCGGGGGGGACAGCGAGAGTCGGCCACTTATCCGCACGAATGCGTATATATATATACCTGGTCGTTGGATTTTTCACTCGCTGTTGTGTTCTCGGGTTGTCGCGAGCGAGAGTTTATAATCGGAATGTTGCATAATGTTCTCTTTTTATCCAATTAAACAAAATCGAAGGTAGTTGCAGTAGTGTGATGTTCGAGTAATGTCGCGGTATTATAATATCGTAACGTCACGTAACATTGTAGTATATATATATATATATCGAAAAAATTTTAAAACAACAATAACTAATAAATTTATTAGTTACAAAAAATAAGAAAGAGAACTTAATTTATAGTAATGGTTATTCTAATTACAGGGGAAAATAAGACGCCGCTATTTGTGTCATATGTGTAGACGCTGTTGTCGATGATGAGAAAAGTAGATTGTGAAGGAAATTGTGAAAAAAGTGGGGGAATACAGTGGGGTGTCACGTTTGCTGCTTTGTTAAGAATTTCATAGGGATTAGTTGGAAATCAAGGGTGGCTTCCGCACGAGGCAGGGTTGAGGGTTGCACTGCTGTTTTTTTATGAATGTACATTTTGTATAGGAAAGTTAAGAATGGATTTCAATTGAATTTTTTAAAATTATCATTGATCCTATTCTGGTTGGAAATACGTAATAAAATATCTTTCTGAGTTATGTATGAATACAAGAGAAAATAAAGCTTCATTGCAAGTATCTTAAGTTTGACAAATTTAAAGCATTTCAACGTATGACGTATTTCTACTTTCATTGCTAATAAAAGAATTGAATTATGTATTGCAGATCTATAATTGTACAAGAAAATAATGCATTTTATGTGATATAAATAACGTTAGAGACTGTTCTTACAGCTGCACTGTAATTTTAATGTCAATAAAAATTACATCAATAATAAAATAGAATCTCTTTTTTTAAAGATCAAGTATGTAAAGATGAATAAGTATATGTCCAATAATAATGACCATTATTAGCTGACCAGCATGAGTGCTTAAAGACTGTAGCTATGATAATCTGTAAGTTAGCTGTAGTAATGTTTGCATCATGACTATATTCTATATTACTTGTTGATGGGACTAGCTGTGACAATAATGTAATTCTTCTGTATTCTTTGCACATTCTTTTAGTCCTCCTCATAGCATCTCTGGTAAAAACCTTAAAGATTTTTAGCCAATTTTTTACCAAATTGTCATGAATTGGACAGTTTTCTTATTTCTTTACGGATTATTCCTTTCGAATGGCGAAAAATAAAATAAAATTGGCTATTTTAATTAGTCAACCGGCCATTTTGACTAAACAATTTATTACCAGAAATACTATTTCTCGTAAATAAACTTAAAAAATGTGACAATATAAGCAACATTCTCCCTGTCATGTTAAATTATTCATAAAATTGATGAAATGTACATCAACATCTAAAGATATATAATCTTCTAATTCATGAGACGCGAATAATTCGATTGAAAAAAAATAGCAAATCCATCCAGCACTTTATAATTGTTTTTTTTTGATTGCATATGCGGACATTTATTACCCACATAGGAAGCCCAATCTCTGCCACCAACAAATTCCAGGAAAGCATTTTTCTGAAAATGTTCCCGACAAATTCAGTTAATACCATTTTTCCTCATAACTTCCATCTCCCAATTTTTCACTCTCATCCCGTACTAATTGATACCATATATCCCGCCATATAAAAGGGCGATTTTGTCGCTTGTTGTTATGCAAGTTGAAGTAATAGAATTTCAAGCCATCACTTTAATAGCCCGTTTTCACTGCTAATTCTGAAGTTTAACGGTTTTCGAATATAGTATAGTTGCTGTAGTTTTAGTAAATTACATACCCAATGTTTCTGTTTACTAGACAATCATCGACAGAAAACAAAATTTAAATTAACACTGAGAAAGTTGTTCGTCAAAGAATTTTCAACTACTGTATTAAATACTTGATCATATAAACGTGCATTCTTTAAAAAATAATATCCATTCATTATTTCCATTACAAATTAAAAATGAACAATTATTCAATGAACGACTATTTAGTCATCGCGACTCTAGCGCTCCATGAAATAGCATCGTTATAACGCCTTCCCCTTCAGACCCTGCACGTGCGTCAAACGCACTCGCTTTCAAAATGATATTTCTCCATTAGACTCCCTCTCTCTCTCTCTCTCTCTCTCTCTCACTCTCTCTCTCTTTCGCTCTCACTGGCCAGACTTTGATTTGCACCGAACTACGCGGCAATCGTTAATTCCCGCGCGCAGTTAAAGAGGGACCGCAAAGCGCGAGAGCGCGGAATCGCTTTGCTGCGTTTTACGAGTATGCCGCACCGCACACACGCGTGCAACTGGCGAAGCTCGAATTTAAATGACGAGGTGGTGGGTTATAACGCCGGGAAGGAGGAGGGGGGTGGGCAACAACGCGGTCACTTTTGCATTGTTAAACGCCAGAATAAACGCTTTATTATGTCGCCGAGCCCACGCCGAGGCCCATTTACACCGCCGCGAAATTTGGCTTTCGACTGTTTAATCATTCAACGAGCGCGTTGGGAGCTGCAGCTAGGGATTGGCCGTAGGTGTATGTGTGTGTGTGTGTGTGTATTCGAGCGAGCGCGATTAACGATTTACCGCATCGTAATTCGATATTTGTTGGATAGCTCCTCGAGGAGGAAACTGCGCTCTGCGGGGTTCAGGCGGGTTTGCCTTGTTTTTAATGTGACAGGGACTGGCGCGGGGTTGAGTTTCTTGACAGAATGGGAGCTCGAGAATGCTTTATTTTCGAAAGTGTCACTTTATTGAGGATCTGAATTATAAATCTGATTGAAATTTCAATAAAGTTGTATGTAAGTTTTGCAGTTAGGAGTTGACGTGACAGTCGAGGATATAATTATTCATCGGATTTCAATTACTAACAAAACAAATACTTTCGGTCTGTTCTAATTAGTTTTTGAACGGACAGTATCGACTTTTTTTAAAACTTGGTTTGACCGAAGCCATTTTTAACTTATACCGGTTCGTTATGAGAATTATATTAATGCGCTTTTTAATATTATTTGAAATTTACTTTTGTATTATGTAAATTTTATACAAAAGAAATATTAGCCATTAATTTTTGTGCTTTATAAACTTTTGTAAATATACTCGATCTTCAGAAGTTTTATTTTTTACATTGAAAAGTGAACAAAAAGTTTCCAAACACATTTAGTTTTATCTTTGCTGGGTGCTAATGAGGTCATCCTGCAGGAACTGTGTTAAAAGCTGACAAGTAAAATTTATTATCATATTCATTACGCTATCTGCTTAGCTGCTCTGCTTTCATTATAACTAAATAAAACAGCAGATGCGTTGTATTTTTAGTATAACATATTTTATTAATGTGAAAATTCAGATAATGTTATAGCGAAACAAAAACTTCATTTCTTAAACAAAATACTCGATAATGTTGGTTTTTCTATAACAATTAATTTAAAAGCTACTTACAGTTACCATTAACAACACTGAAATTTTAACCGATTTTTCCAACTGATTTTTTAATTTATATTGTTTATATTTTTTTCTGACAAATTTTGATTTTTTATAAAAAATGCTTCCAACTGATCTGTTATTCGGCTTTCTAAAAGAAGTATTAGTAATAATTATGTCATATAGTATATTATATTATTATGCACCGGTAATATCTGGTGTTGGATGTGGCAAAATACGTAATATATTATACAGCAAATTTACAATATAAATATTATATTATAAGTATTATAAAACAAATTTGGGACTAACTGTGACAATAATGTCATTATTTTGTATTATTTGCAAATTCTTTCAGTCCTCCTCATAGTATCTCTGGTACAAACTTTAAGGATGTACTAGCCAATTCTTTTCCAAATTGTCATGAATTGGACAGTTTTTTTATTTCGTTATGGATTATTTCTCTCGAGTGACAAAAAATAAAATAAAATTGTCTATTTTAATAATAATAATAACAACTGAATAATGGCACTGACAAATAAAACAATTTTGATCTTCATCTTTCAAAGTCACATTGCACTTAATAAATTTTAAACTTTTATTACTAGTCAATGTAGCACGGCGCAGAATTCAGTAAGATCTTAAATTTTTGTTTTCCGTTAAACGAATATAATGTAAAACTTAATTGACAATTAATAATTATATATATACATGTATTTTTTGCTACATACATTAAAATACACCACGAGAATAAACAATAGCTCCTAGATGTGATAGTTTTAAAATTTTCATTTTTATTACGTTAGTAGATTTATCTCTACTTAAATCATAGTTTAATCACACATTTTTTATCTCAATATGAATAATTTAAGCTCACAAAGAGCTAACGTCAAAATTATCAAGAGAACGACAAGTATCAGTCGTAAGAAAAGTAGAAAGTTCCACAGATTTGTCCATAATAAAGAGCGCAGTTCATCAATCTTGATATTATTATTTATACACGTAAGCAAAAGATTCTACTTCCTCTCATAACTCAAAATTCCACTAAAATTCTAGAAAGCTACACCCATAACCCCGCGCGCGCACAGTTCAAATACCAAAAGTTCGAATAATAATCCCCTACAGGCCACACGCATGTACACTCCGAAACTGTATCGGCTCTCGAAACTCTCTCAGGTCCACCTTACATCCACACCCACACCCACACCCACACATACATCCCCTATGCAGAATGACGAGCAAGACTCGCAGGCTCGCCGCGCACTAGTTACCAAAGTCCCGTGGCTGCGGCTGAGCAGGACGTCGTCAGCCAGTCCTTGAATTATTCGGCTCGCGCGGGGCGAAATCGATCGCCCCCCTGCATTTTTCATCGGACGTATGTGGCCGATGTGCGGCAGGAAGCCGCGAGAGCCTCCTTCGCTGATAATATAATAGCCGGCCGGCGGACTTTGCAGTGCCGAGGCGAGCCGGGTTACCGCCTGAGCTCTCGCCTACGCGTATAAGCCTCGTTGACGGAGTTGACGTTGCTTTCTATCCTGAAAGCGAAGCGACGTTCGGACAGGGCTTGGACTGACTTTGCTTGCTGCGATATCCGACGGCTCTGACTTGTTTGCGAGGTATGTATTTCGTTGCGAGGGAGAATGCAGAAGGAGCGGTGGGTTTTATTTGTGGAATTTCTTGAGTAAATGATTTGGAAACATAAATTTCCACTCTCAGAATAAGAGTATGAAAATAGATTAGAAAGGATTGTGAAACTATAGTACATCAAGGATAAATTTTGTAAGTAAACAAATTTATTTCGTGGAAATTTTACGTTTTATGCTCGTTTTTTCAAGAACATGTCTTATTGTTCTGGAAAGTATAAATTATATCTATAGGGAAAAAGAATTCAAATACATTACAAAATTAATTCTATAACAGAATTAATTAATTCTATAAAAGTCTTATTTTTAATAAAATTAGAATGGTCTATATTTATGGGCTTCAGTTATAGGCAAGTGTCTATAGAAATGTATATATAGCGAAGTCCAACTATATACGAATTTAGATAAAAAAGTGTCTTTATAATGAAAATTTCTACATAGCATAAGGGCAGTAGGGTACTCACATGTAGCTAAATTAAAGAGGTCAGAGAATAGTTAAAAACTGAAAAATAAAAAAATATATTTAGATATTTATCTTTGGTTATAACATGGATAGATAAAAGTTAATATAAATGATTATTTGTATAAATTAACTAATTAATATGCAAGACAAAATTATCTAATTTTTTGTATATAGATAAATACTTTCGTATTTAGATAAAAAATAATTATTTTTATTATGAAAAAATTAAAAAGTCATCTTTTTTTCATTTAGATAACGCGATATTCAAATTAGTAAATCAAAATGATTTTATAGCACACTAACCTCAAAATGTCAACTTTACTGTCGATTTTGAGGTTGTTGTGCTATAAAATATCGTATGAGACTGTTGTAGGAGGTGTTTTTCTACTTTGCTCGATTTTCTCACTCGCTTCGCTCGTGCGAAAACCCTCGAGCAAGGTAGAAAACCATCTCCCACAACAGTGTCATAATATACTATTGTTAAATACTTTTATTTAAAAAAGAAATATCTAAAATTTTCTGAAACTATTACCGTTTTCTGCTTAATATATATAAATATTTTGCTCATGTCTTATTGTCTACATCTTACCCTGTTTTTCTGAAACAGCTTAGTCGTACAGAGATAAATAAATACGATATGTCTGACCATATCGAGCTAATTCTACTTAAAACAATTAAATATCTCTACTTTAGATCAGAAGTTGCAAGCATGGAAAAAGTGATAAGACAACAATAAAAATTAAGAGCTATTGAAAGTATTAGTTGTTTGAAAGGATAATTCGGCAAGTACTTAACGAAATACTTCACGAAATAAGAAAAGTTCAATTTTGAAATGTCTCACATGAAAAAATAAGGCCCATAGGAGTGGTTCCAAAAATAATTCTATGGGCCTTATTTTTTCATGTGAGACATTTAAGAATTGAACTTTTCTTATTTCGTTGAGTATTTCGCAAGATATGAAAATTATTAGCTAAAATTTTGCTGTCGAATACTTTCCGAGCTACGTTTGAAAGTATAGTTTACTTATTGCTCGCATCGAATGCATCATGATTTAACACAAGTTTGAAAAAAAGTTGTAATAATAAAGTGCACATATGCTTCTTAACAGAAAAAGTAGGTTATGTAGCGACCAGCTCAAGCATAATTAATTTACTAACAAGTAGATATTAACACTGTGTTCTCCATTTAGCCGATTTCTCCGAATGAATCAATTACCCTGAACTTTTTCAAGGCAACAACAATCCTACCGCAAGCTTTTAAATTCCAAGATTCCCGAGCAATCGCACAGCAGCGCAGTAAACTCGCAAGCTTTACCTATTACAACAAAAATAGCCTGTCTCCCCCTCTTCCATCAACGATAAAACATGCAGCCCTCATCCTCGCATCACTCATCGCGTTCCAAAGAACTCACCTACAGACCCATTAAAAAAACAGAAACACCCCCAAGCCCGTTCCGCGAATCCTCCGGTCTGGTAAATAAGCAAAAAGGCCGAAAAGTGCTGCGCGCCCGTCGACGTCAGTCATCAGCTGGTGCCGGTTGCGTTGCATGCGCGCGCCATGGCTTTGCCTGCACATGGGTACCTATATATCGCCGGCTACACGGCGGCAGACTGCCGGGCGGCGCGGCGCTGCCCGCGGACGCTCAATTATTAAACGCCCACTGTCTATCTACTCGCGCCGCTGGGCTTTATGCTGCAGCGCTGCGGCGATGTGTACGTGCTGAGAGAGAGGAGAGAGAGTCCTAAGTTTCGGAGTCAGAGTCGTTCGGATAGCGAACGGTGAACGACGACGAGCGTTTCGGTACTTTGGGGATTAAGCTTTCATGCTGTAATCAGGAGTGGCTAAGTTATATATCGCGCCTGGATTCAGGAGTGAATGAGATAAGACGGAATTCAATGAGATAATGGCAATATCGGCGAATTGTTTACAAACAGTTAAAGACTTTGGATTGAGGAGGGGGTTGGTTGGCGAGTTATTGAATATTTCTTTAAAGTATGAATAACTATTTAGATTTTTAAAATTAACAAAATTTTTATTTTTATTGCACTCAATTGTTTACTTTATTTGTACATTTTGATTGTATTGAAACTTATAAATCATGTTTGAAATTTCGATATTTAAAATTGAAACGTTATTAATTATTAGATTGCATGAAAATTATTCTAATTATCGAAAAATGAATTGATAATACATTTTAAAAATTAGTTATATTATGTAATATACATTTTTTTAACTAACAAAAATAAAATACGCTATCTTTATACCATTAATTCTATGTATTTTATTTCAAAATTCAAACAAAATATTATATTTTTAGGTAAATTTCACTGCAAGTATAGACACACAATTTCTACGTATTTTCTACACAATATTTTACTTTATTATTGGGCAAAATATGTTACATATAAAAATAAATCTACTTCTATTAGAAATTGACCTCGATTCAAAAATTTTCAAATAAATAATATGAGATATACAGAACAATTATAGTGATAATAATAAACAATAAAAAGCGATATTCTATTACGATTGCTCCTGCATATGTAAACTCATCAATTTACAATAAAGTAACTGATTCTACAAAAAATCTTCGTTGAATCGTTCAAATACTTAACATCGAATTCATGTCGCATTCTCATATTGCAAAATAAAGCGACGCTCAAGATCTATATCGAGATAAGGCTTCGAGAGCACTACTTTCCTGCAACCGGCTGGCTCCTCGAACTTCTATAAGTCTTTTGTCCAACTCCAGCTGTGCGCACCTGGCCAAGTTTGCCTGGGTGGATATCTTCCCCCTCTCTCTCTCTCTCTCTCTCTCTCTCTCTCACTCTCTCTCTCTCTTTCTGCCCTACAACGACACTGGCGTTCTTGATTATTTGACTCTCGCTCTCTCTGTACCTCCTTTCCTTTTAGTACGACCAAAGCCGGTACACCTTTGACTTTAATCGGATCATCCGCGGCCCTGGTCTTTACTCGACGTATATACAGAGAGATTCGTGCAATGTCGGTCATTCGAAAATTCTTAAGGAGGGTCTTTCGCTAGATATAGGGCATGAAACAAAAAATTATATGAGAGTTTATAAAGGTCCTATGATAAAACTAATCAAATGTACTTAATAATCGTCCATAACTATATGAAAAAAATTTGTTCCAAAAAAATCGTGACGTCACAAGTGTAAATATTGTCAATTTAAAAATATTTAGTTAAACCCTAATTTCTTTTTATTTCTTAATCAATTTTAATGTTTCGGAGTTTCTTTATAAAATAAGAAATTTATAAAATAATATATATTTATGATTAAAAAAAGCAAATTGTTTATAAAATTTTACACGTTAACTTATAAATAATTAGCACTCTCTTAACAATATTTACACTTGTGATGTCACGATTTTTTTGGAACAAATTTTTTCTATGTAGTTATGGACTACACTTAATTAGTACATTTAATTATAATTAAATGTATTAAGTACATTTAATTATAATTAAATGTATTAAGTACATTTAATTAGTTTTATCATAGGACCTTTATAAACTCACATATAATTTTTTGTTTTTGAGCCCTATATCTAGCGAAAGACCCTCCATAAACGTTTTAACTTTAACAAAAATGACGTATTTTATGACCGGGCAAGGCATGAAAATTTTGGAATCTGGATTTGGAAATTTAAAACTTTCGTTGAAGAAATGGATTTTTTATCTGGAATGAGCATCATGTTAGCAAAAAATTATGCCTCTTCTTTTGAATAATTTTTACTGTAGAAAAATTATCAATAACCAAAACTAGTCGTAGGAGAATAACAAAAATATTACTTTGTACCAGAATTATTAATAATCAAAGATATTACCAAACATTCCATTAAAATTTACGGAATTAAAAAAATTAGGTAATCTCCAATTTTTTTACATTGTTTGATTGTTGATAAATAAACCGAATAAATAACGTTGTATGCAATAAGCCTTATTGAATTACAGATTTTTCTGTCTACTTCCACATCCTTTGGATAATTTTTCTACTGTATACACTTTCAGGAGTTCCGGTAGAAAGTAGATTTACCACTATTATAAAAATACGTACAGTTTATTGATATCCGTTTCAAGAAGGATTGATATTATTCTTCTTAATAAAAAAATCGGAAATAATTACAAACAATAAAATTAAATTTTAAAGCGATTCAATACTTGTCGTTAGATCAAATAAAATTCTTAGATTTTATCGATTGTTACAAGTCAAATTTTTACCTTAAAAATACCATCAGCATTTTTAATTAACAATAAAAGCCATTAATATGCATTATTTAAGATGTCAGCTAAAGAAAAATTGATACGAAATTTCTTTCTGAGTCATTGTACGTATATAGGGTCTAAAATTTAAGTGCCACATTTTCACCATTTGATGTTTGACTTTTAGAAACTTTTGGCATTCTAAATCGGTTGACTGGCCGATTTAGCGCAGAACTCCCCATATCCGCGAACGTGCCGAAGGGAAGATGGCTCGCAGCGCTGAGACCAGAGGCGAGTGGGGTGTAATCGATCTATCTGGATCCGCCGAAGCAGAAAAGGCAAGCAGGATGACGTAATATGAGAGCTAATGGACTGGAAGATATGGACGATTCGAGCTGAGAAAATCGTAATGTTTTGTGATCTAAGTGATTATTTCAACGTGGCGCTGAAAGATATTACACGAAGGAATTTTGAGTGGGAGAATTTCAAGCATATATATGTTTCATATGCAGGATCAAGTTTATTATTTTGAAAAATGTTAACTTTACGATTTAAAATTTACTTGAAGTAATCCGGAATATGTTTAACGTATGTATATGCAAGGTTCCTTCTAAATTATCGTATTTTCCTTCAAACATAAAATATTCTTACTTCCAAAAGTATCCTTTTAATGCAACAAGAAATTTGTTTACCCTTCTTGTAAAATAATTATAGTGTGTACTATCATTTTTTTATCATGTGTGTTTCTAGTAGAATCAAGTAAAAATCTACTTCCAGCAAGTGGAAGCGGTGAAACAGATTTTCAATTCGGTTGAAGAAAATTTCTATTACGTCGTCGAACGGAAAAAAATTTTTGTTCTTCTGTGCGTAAAGTTAGTGCGTCAAGTACTTTTCAAAATCATTTTTAGTGCATAAGCGTGATTTTATACCCTAGTAAATATAATGTTACTTTACGCACTGCTATTGGTGCATAAAGTATTTTATACACTGGTTTACGGTGTATAAAAATTGAAAAATTTTTAAAAATTGAAAACAATTTGAAATAATGGAAGGCAATTTTGAAACAATTTAAGAAAATTTTGAAAAAAGTGTAAAATTAAAAAATATTAAAAAATATAAAAAAGTTAAAGTTCTTTTTCAATTTATATTTTAAAATTTTTTTATTAATTTTTTAATTTTTTTGTAATGATTTATAAGTATTTTTTTTTACTGGGGGGGGGGAGGGGCACTCCGTCAACATTATAAAACTACATATAAAAGTATAAACTAGGTAGTATAAATTAGTAGTTTTTTGGTTGTGACGAAACGTTTTTTCTCCGATTTTATTTCCATTTAATATATAAACAAACTGTTACCTAAGGGGCCTGCGGCGGCTCAGTCGGTAGAGTGTCGGATTCCCACGCCGGTGACCCGGGTTCGAATCCTAGTCTCTGCCAATTGATACAAGCACCTCTGTAAAAATTGCATGTGCTTTGTTTACAAACACACCGCAGACCCCCGTCGTCGATTAGCACCACATGGGAGTACAAACATGGCGACGTTAAAAAAAAAAAAAAAAAAACTGTTACCTAACATCAAAATATTAAATCTTGAAAAGTTACCTTCTTTTTGTATTAAAACTTAAAGTATCCACTCGAAAAAGCTAATTGTCAAAAACAGGAATAGGAAATGTACATTTTAGCTAAACTTGTAATACTGTTTGTGCAAATATTACAAAAAATTTCGTTTACCGTCTGATTCAGTCACTCTTTTTTTCCTATTTATTTCCTAATCAGAAAATAGCTTGTTGTATGCTGTAGGTTAGGCCACTTTTTCATGCTAACTCCCATATATTAAAATCCAGCCCGAGATATCGAATCTAGAAAGATGTATCGAATTTTCGATTTCTAGTTTCGATATTTTGATTTACAAAAAAAATTTGAATGTCTGGGAAGATAACCTCGGCGCACGGAACGCGGCATCATCTTTTCTAGTAATACCGAAAAAGTCACTTAAGATTAAGTACGAGTTTGATTCCTCGACTCCATTAAATAGCCAGAAAATGTTGAAAAAGCTTTTCATCACAACCCGAAAATAAATCTACTATTACAATTTCATTTTTGGACTAGCTATTTAGTGGCTTGAAAATAAAATAGATTTCTACCAGGGGCGTTACTATCCTAAAAAGCATTTGGTCGACACGTAAAAATCATAATTTTTAACATAGATGTACATGTGTGCAATGTGCAGAAAAAATGGTAATTATCATTTGGGTAGTGTTATTTGTTAGATTTTCAAGGTTAGGAAATAAAAGTTGACTACGATTGAGGGTAATTTAAAAATGTCAGGAGTCACCGAGATCCCCTAATGTGGTCGAGAAATCTCAGTTGACTCGATAAATCTTTGCGTGATTTTTTTGTCTGGCACACTCTTACTTACTTTATAATAATCCTTAAAATAGCATCAATTTAAAATTATTTGGAGAAATCTGTGCAGATTCACCGTACTAATATTAAAATGTTCTTTTATTTTGGCTGAATGTATGTATGTGGCTATGTATATCACCCCGAAATCTCAGGAAAGATTAATTAGAACGGTAAACATTTTATACAGCAAATTTTCTACAAGTACGAATATCCCAATATTTTTACTCTGAATATAATTCGAATACATCTTCGTAAAAGCTCACTTGAAAAATGGAGGCCAAACTATTTTGATTCTATCCATAATATCCCAAACTCAAACAAACTCCATCCAAAATCGCAGCGAAGCCTCGATCCAAACGGAAACTACAAACTAGGCCGCGCAATTTTTCTAAATCAAATCCGTTCCGCAAGTGCAAACACTCTCTCCTCCAACAGCAGCTTCTTGGACGCGCGGCATCAGCTCCTCGGTCCGGCGTTAAGTCTCGTTAAGCTTCATAATACTTCGTCGCGCGCGTGCGCACGCGGGGGCGTACGTGTGTCTCCCCCCCCCCTTCGCCCCTGGAATACGGCACATTAGTAACACTCGAGAAAAGTCCGAGGATCAAGAAGTTTCAGCCTGGGCGCTTAGGCGGCTATCCTCGCGCCTGCTCGTCTTCT
The DNA here is from genome assembly GCA_949152435.1 of Gastracanthus pulcherrimus. Classification (NCBI taxonomy): domain Eukaryota; kingdom Metazoa; phylum Arthropoda; class Insecta; order Hymenoptera; family Pteromalidae; genus Gastracanthus; species Gastracanthus pulcherrimus. The sequence goes on from OX424574.1 coordinate 32,213,697, forward strand.
CTCTCTCTCTCTCACTCTCTCTCTCTCTCTCTCGCGCGCGCAAGTTTCGACGACGACGCGCTCCGCCGAGCGCAAAGTCAAATGCGCGCTCCGTCTCTTTCTGGCGTACGCAGGGCGCGACGACCTTTCGCGGATTCTCGCCGCGGCGAATAATTTATCGCGAGCAGTTTTTCGCGCCACGCTGACTTTTTGTCGCGGGGAGGGTTTCTTTTTTGTTCTTCTTCTTCACACCTCGTTTGAGTTCTGAATAGCAGTTTTAATGCCGGAGAACGCAGTTTTGTTGGAATGGAGTTTTTTTTTCGGTCTGGCGGAGGTTGTTTTTCGCAGTGAGTTTGTTTACGATGAAAGAAAATAATGACGAGAGGTTTTTATTTTGCACGGAGAACTCAGTATATTTTTGACCATTTTTATCCGATTTAAGATTCTCTGCGACCGTATGGAAGTTGTGTGCTATTGTTCAAAACGATAATTTTGATTAGATGTTTATAAAAATATTGTTGATCCATATATCAATTTTTTTTTAATTATTCTATATTTTTAACTAAAAAATGATGATTAATTTATTAATTAACACTTACTTATTTGTATTAAAATATTGTAAAGAATATGGTTTCAAAGTGTTATAAAAAAAACTAAAATTCTAATATAAGTTAAACAGATTCCATTTAACTATACAAATAGAGATTGGCATCTTGACTAGAAAACATACAAAATGTATCAAAGTAACTATGATAAATATGCTTTCTGAGATAAAAATACTTACTGTTTAAAATTTTAAAGTCAAGTATTTCCTACTTTGGACTGACATTTTTGCTTTCTCAAAGAGAAAGCTTTGAAACAATGATTTTTTTTAAATCTGAAATTACGATGTATTTCAATGTTCTTGAGGTCGCTGAATCGAAATATATAGATATTTAAAATGTCTGTCTGTATGTATGCATGCGTGTATATGTGTGTGTAGGGGTGTGTGTGTGTTTGCGTATGTGTGTGTATGTATGTATGCGGTCTAATTGTATGGTCACCATAACTTTTGAAGGCCACCGTATTTCGGAAAAAAATATTCCAGGTATATCAGATATGACCCAACATAGAACTGATTAAATTTTGAAAACAAATTATCGAAACTTATTGCTTATTTAAAAAAAACTTAAAAGTTTGAAAATTTGTTTAAAAATGGAAAAATGTTGTTTTATTGTTTTATAAGCTTAAAATGTCAAAAATATGTATATATTGGTTAAATAGACATAATTTCCTTTCGCTTGATGTATCTTAGAAATACTTTAATTTTTTTTCTTAAAGAAATTCGATTTTGAACTTTTTTAAATTTTTAAAAATTGAAAAATTACTTCTATCAGTTTATACGCTGTATAGTCAACTTAATGAAAACATTCATAAAGATGACTTAATTTCCTTTTAATTGATGTATTTTACATAACGTTTCTCTTTAACGTTCCGTACTTTAACGTTCTCTTTATTAAAGAAATGCAAGTTTGAATTTTCAAAATTCGAAACATTGAAAACAATACTTTCTGCTTGCAGTATCGGAAGGAGCTAGTTTTTTTGTGTCAAAAAAGATACTTTCATTATTCATTATATATTTGATTTCTATGGCACTATTTGTAGGTGACAGAACGATTAATAATTTCTAAGCGAGAAACTAATCGACGATAATATAGTCGCTTAGAAAGTAATGTTAAATTAAGCGAATTTAATCAATTGTTCATCAGTAATTAGATTATTTCATCATATCAATTATGTTAATTACTGGTTACAAAATTTTAAATAAACTAGTCATTTATCTAACATAAATTATAATTAAAATGATAGTTTAAAAAAATAATGTAATTTTAATTCTTTTATCTTTATGAAAAATGATTGAAATAGACCTTGTATGTCTGCTAAATCTTTAATATATTATGAATAATATTTCATAAGTCGTATAAAATCAAAGTTTAAATTCAAATCTAATAAATGGCATTAAATGCATAATTTGAGTGAAAATATATAAGGACGATGATAGCGCCCGCTATAATATTCGCCAAAGAATTCACGACAGAGAAGGCGAGCATGTTACGTAATCGAGCCGAGCATCTTGAGCTGCAGCGCAACGTCGAAATAAATTATAAAATACTTCTCATATTTAAAATAGAAATCGACTTTCATCCCTTACCCAAGCAAGAAGGTGAGCTTAGGAGCTTAAGATCAGCGAAAAGAGCCCTGGGATACCCTGGGGTACGGATATAGGCGAACTTAGCTCCCGAAAGGAGCGGAACGTACGAAACTGGCGCGCTAGGCAGGAAGGATCTTTAATTTAAGGCAAATTTGACCCCGTCAGTGGTCCGCTGGGAAATTGAGAAAATGGTTATTAAGAAAGATTAAGAGTGAGAGAATGAAGATGAGGCAACCGTTGAATTGCGGACACGATCGATGACATAGATACTTTTTTAATAGTAGCTTGAAGTATAAAATTTCGTCCGTGCCAGATGTACATTAGATTTGCTCTCTTAAGGTAGTAGTCTCGTAGTTTACACGTTTTTTAATGTATTTTTTTGGGATTTTTTTTATGGAAAAATAAAACTCGATCGATTTGATTTTTTGATATGTTACTATTAAAGTTAAAAACTACATACAAAAATGTTTTTTTTAATTTTACAGTATGTTTTTATACTTTTTTAGCGTTAAAGTGAACGTCCCAAAAAAAAGATAGTGCCACAATCACTCGGGCCAGCCATGTATCTTTTTTTTGGGACGTTCACTTTAACGCTAAAAAAGTATAAAAACATACTGTAAAATTAAAAAAAAACATTTTTGTATGTAGTTTTTAACTTTAATAGTAACATATCAAAAAATCAAATTGATCGAGTTTTATTTTTCCATAAAAAAAATCCCAAAAAAATACATTAAAAAACGTGTAAACTACGAGACTACTACCTTAACGCCTCTAGTTCAGAAAATGAAACATTCAAGACTGTTTGAATTTCTTTTTCTTTCTAATTACTCAATTAACGAAATATTTTTCTTCGGTGAGGTAGTAATATAGTTCCAATATTATTTATTATAAACGATCCAACTAAAAAAGTGATAAATTTAATTTGATTTGAAAATTCCAACAATATATTTTGAGAAAATGTACTACAGTTACCTCTAGTTATTTTATAAACTTCAGTCGATGTATTTATTTCCTGTATTTTCTAGATGATATTTGTTTTGGTATTCCTTTGAATAACGGGCATAAAGCAGGTCTCTGCCATATTACTTTTTCTCTGCATTGTTAGCTATAGAATACTACTATATCTTGCATGTTAAAGCCGATCATAGGTCTGCGTATCATTTTCTGCAGTTCATGGAACTCGAAATGAAAATGTATTTACATAATGTTTAAAATAACTGTTGTATAATGTTACTTCCATATACTAGATAATATTATATAGAATTACATTAAACAATAATAACTAAATTCTAAATAATATATACAATCTACTTTATATTTAATTTTTTAACTTTTAAAATATATTGATAATAAGAGCTATCAAACTAAATTTCGCAATAAAATTTCAAGCATGTATCTTTTACATGCGGAAAAAATAAAGATATATAATTTTGAGAACTAAAAAGTCATAATTAAAAATGTTAATTTTAATAAGTCTCCTGCATCGACTTTAAGTTCTAAGATACTCGACAAAACATGACGAGTCAATACCACTTTGCCATTACTATAAGAAAACAACATCAAACAGTGATCGAATTTCAGGAAGTACACACGAGTAAGTAAGATCACACCCACTTTCCATAAAAGCCATTTCCCAATCCCTACAAATGTCTAATTAGCGTAACCCCCGGCGTCATCAAAAAGATCGACTACTTGACACGCCCTCCTCTCCCGGCCAAAGACCCGAAAAGAATCGAAATGAAGACGAGAGAGCGAGATCGCGGACACTCGTCAGGCACTCGAAAAGGCGATAAAAGCCACACTCGACTGGAAATTTACGACGAGTGCTTGGCAGCCGCGGATGTTGCTCGTCCCAATGAATGACAATAACTCCTGAGAGCGCTCGGAGCGAATCGAAGAGCGCGCCTCGAGTATACCTCGACGATCGACCGAGCATCTCTCTATTTTCTCTCCTCTATATGACGGCTATTTGTCAACTGGCGCGCTCGCCGCCGCGGATAAAAGCGTTTTCCGGTAAGCTCGTTAGGGACAAGATTGGCCGCAGACAACCGACGGCACAATCGATATGCGGCCAAAGGAGGACATATCAACTGTCGCGTAATGGATCTCTCGTTTTCTCTCCGTCGCACCGCATGAAGGAGGGAGAGAGCTTTCATTTTCTCTAAATGACGCCTACTAACGGCGCGCATCCTTTCCTTTTTCCCGTGTATTACGGCGGGAAGGCGAGCTTCTCCGAATTGACTTTATATGAGAATGCGAAGATGTTGGCTGCTCCATTATCGACGTCGTCGTTCTTTTGACGTGCGTATACTCGAATTATTCTGATGCGATTTGTCGGGGCGACGGCTTTTCGAATAATAATGCTTGCGCACTGGAGGCATTGCTGCTTTGTTCAATGTTTCGCCGTAGAAGAATTCGAAATGATGTATGGTTTGTTTTACTGATATTGCGAGTGTTCGGCGAAGCACATTTTTTGTAATTAATGAAGCGATAGCTTTTCTGTCCGATAATTATTCTTTCTTAACACTCATAAATTCCTATTTATATTTAGATTAATCGATTGCATATATATAAATATATTGGAAAAAATGTTTTATGGGATTCTATAAAATGTAAAACCTACGTAACAAAAGTTTAATAAACCTAAAATTTTTAAACTTTATAATTGAATAAATTACATTAATATCCAAAGAACATTTATGGACTCTATTATACTAATATTACATTATACTTCATAGAAAAAGTAAAATTTGTTACAAAATAAACTTGAGCTTTCGCGGTGAGTCAAAATACGTGACAAGCGTACAACGTATTCGTGAAATATGCAAATACCAAGCCCATTAGCAGGATATGGTTCATGCAGGGTGACAAGAGACAACTATTCTAATTTAGTTCTGTCGTGGTATACAAAAAAATTCGTTGTATTTTTATACGACCGAAAATAATGCGATTCGCTTTTAAACTTTTTTGTTTTGAAATTCAAATAATGCATGTCAGTGCACCTATGTATGCCTTTTCTTTTCTTTTCGAGTTTCTTTCTCATAATTTTGTTTGCATCAGTAAAAGTTTAATTGAAAGATGTATGATAGATCAATAACATTATTGACATGATACATTTGCCTGGTATTATAATAAATCACTACCCTGGTAGAAATCTTATCGTGGCGCCCACATTCGCTATAACGGCCTTTATAGGCAAACTAGATAGTACTAGAGTGTACAAAACTCGATAAATCCACACAGATCTACATAGTTTTCTCAATAATAATATGTACGTATAAAATCTGTGAGGTTATATGTCATTTATTGAACAGAACTTTTATTGTAAAAATTAATGTTAAAAAAGTTTAACATGCGAATTTTCAATTATAATACTAAGATCTATAGTTCTATTCATGCTATTTACATATAAAAGTAGTCAGAAAGCATATCTAACTTAAGAAATGAAAATTTAGATACAATTTTCCTTGCATATGAAAAACAGTGATCACAAAATAATGTTATTGATTGATGTAGTTGATTCTTGAAAAGTAATGTATAAATAATAATAATTGTACAAATATGTACTTTATGACATGCTTTATTTAAAAACTAGAATTTTAATTTCAGAACTACAAATAATTTTGTATCCATATGTGAGTTTTTATAATACATAAACTGCTCATCCGTGGCAACATTTTCAAAGACAAACACATTAGTCGAACATATGTAGACGATAATTTTCTTTATAAGTAACAAATTACTATGTTTTAACTGGCCATAGATGTCAAATGAAAGTGTTTGATTATAAATTAATCACAGTAGGAAATACAAAAATAGAACATATATATAATAACTCAAATACATTATTTATTTTTAAAAATAGAAAATTAATCAGTTGATAATAAATGTTTGTAAAAATAGTTTTCCTTACATAAACCATACAGATTTTGAAACCAAGCCTGTATTTAGGATGGAACATAATCAAATGTAAGGAAACTAATTTTACATAAACAAAATAAATATATGCACTAATACTTCATATAGTTCTTTGGATATTCAGATTATTTTCTTATTTTGATTGTTTAATATATGTGTGTAACATAATATTGTTATTGAGTTCTTAAATACGAAAACTCGATGTATCTAAAATTTGATAATCTTACACTTTAGAAGTTATTTACATTTACTTACATTGGTAATAGGTTAACAATAACAAGTAAATACCTTTAAATCAAAATAATACATAATAGATTATGCTTCTGCTTCTTAAAACATAACCTTTAAGTGGTTGTTATTGTCATAATTTTGCTTATCTAGTTTTATCTGGGCAAATAATATGGGAAACTAGAAGGGTCGATCGTTACACGCCTTTATAGTAACTATCTAGTTTGCCTACATAGATCTACACAGCGCGAGATTATTCTACATAGATCTATAAAGTGGACGGGATAAATTTCTACCAGGGTATTAATCTGATTTTAGTACATTATTAATTAATAAACCTAATACATTTAATGATAATTATTCAATCATGATTATGATTTGAAAATATTATAAATGCGCTATTTTGTTATTCGTTATAAAAAAAACTCTTTTCGGAAATATATTTGTATGATCGATTTCGTCTTTTTTTTATGGAAAATAGTAAAAATAAATGAATGTGCGAAAAGTGCAGCAGTTGTATTAGAAAGTGCAATACATGAATGCGGGACCAGTTTTCCAATTTTCAACTCGGAGAGAAAAAGAGATTTTTGGTCCATCTGCAAACAATAAAAGAAATATTTTTAAAAAATCTTCTTTAATTTAATTATGCCGCATTTAATAGAAACAAAATAGGATTCTGAATTTATACTAAATTATGAATAAAATCAGTAGCCTAATAAATTATTTTATTCAATATGTTAAACAAAGGCAAACTTTCTATTAGATAAACGATACCTTTATTTGAATTCTTTTTATTATCGTCTAACTACCATCTTTAGTCGTAATAATGGATATATTTATGAAATTAATTAAATTAAATTAATACTTAGATATATATATATATATTTATACATTTATATATATATATATATATATATATATATATATAAATGTATAAATGTATATAAATGTATAGAATCATCTAGCTTAGTAGTTATTATCTTGTTATATGCCACATAACTTAAGTTACTCGTAAATGATAAACTATTAGAATATTTTTAATTGCTTCTTTATTAAATGTATAACTTTCTCGTGATAAAGATATCATATTGATATTTTTGTATTTGGACTATTAAAGTTTGTTCATCTTCTCAATAAATATATAAATAAATTAAACGGACGAGACGTTCAATCTCCTCTCAGAAAAACTTTCCAGGAACATTTCCCGCTGAATTACAAACTCTTCAAGTACACTCGCGCGCTCTCCACACGCGCGCGGTAATTGAAAATTTCAAAAGTGATCCCGCCGAGTTTATAGCGCCGCATTGAAAAAAAGATCTACAAAAATGTTGAACTTTCATTTCATTTTCAAATTCGAACGAAGTAATAAAGTTCCCCTCTTTATCAGTTCTTCTACAAAGAGCTCGCGAAGCAGCGTAGTGCAGAAAAAGGTGAAATCTCCAGACCAAAAAAGAAGCAGCGGCAGCAGCAGCAGCAGCTCTTTGAAATGCAAAATTTCTTAACCATCCGGTAGGCGAGCGCCATTAATACCTCCCTCCCCCCCCCCCTCCATACACATACATACAAAAAAGCAAGTTTGCAGCAGTACGGAAAAGAGAACTCATCCCGCGTCTCTTTTTCCTTCTCTCCTCCTTTTCTACCCCGCTAAACGCGAGCCGCATAGCCAGCTGCATATCTATAATCGCGATCTCTCCTTGCGATTCCTCGTGCGCGCATTCTATACGCCCAAGCGGAAAATCGCATATAGATCTCTCTCTCTCCCTGCGCGAGCTTTATCGGCCGAGGCCAAGGTGCCGGAAAATCCACGATGCCTCACACGTCTGACTTTCATACCTCGGCAGCAACCAAGTCCAACCTTACAACCTCTCCCACTCCCACTCCCGGAAGAGTATATATAATACTATTTGATAATACAGTGGTTGCTGTTGTTGGTAAGTGGAGGTCGACCGGTCGTTAAAAGCGATTTCGAAACATTGCTCTACACTGTGCTTACGTTTACGGAAAATACTTTTAAAAACATTGAATAGTACACTAAAATTAAGAATGACACTCACTGGAGTGTTACTTTTAAGTTCAGTGTATTTTCAACAATTTTCGACCCTTTAGTCCAACTCCAACCACTTTGACCCCTGAGAGATTAAACAATACCTGTTGTTACTTATAAATTTTGATAATTCCGAGTAGAAGCAAGGATGGATTTTAGCTCTATCCTGTATTTCATTTATACGATACTAAACTCATCTCGCATCAACCTTATATATATATATATATATATATATATATATATATATATATATATATATATAATTTATATATATATAATTTATGAAAAACTGATTGTCTGCTAACTAATATTTTAATTTTACTGATCAGGCTTTAAGGGGGCAGGCCTGGGTTAAACCTAAAAAAAAACTTTTTTTTTACAAGTCCAGAAAACTTGTTATGTTTAAAAGAAATCATTCTGAAAATTTGCATACTATCAATACTTAATAATGTCTTAAATTTTACCGTTGTAAAGCCTCAAAATCTTGATCCAACACATCGCAATAAATCACTATTTTCAATACCATATTTATTTAAGGAACTTAGTTCTTCACACGATTCTGGGTGACATGATGAACGCCAATTTCTTTTTTCACGGTTATTCGTCTCCTTTTGACATGTATTACACAAAGAGCAAAACACTTTTTCGTTAAAATTCTTTTATTTTTTTTTCGGAGATACAATCAGTTTTTTGGAAATATCTTTTTAATATTTTTTAAAAATTGATTGGATCTACGAAAAAAAATAATAAAAAGAATTGTAACGAATAGTGCTCTGTTCTTTTTGTAATACATGTCAAAAGAAGTCGAATAACCGTGAAAAAAGAAATTTTCGTTCATCATGTAACCTAAAGAGGCTCGTGTGCGGAACAAAATTCCTTTAATTAATATAGTATTGAAAATAGTGATTTATTGTGACTTATAGGATCAAAATTTTGAGGTTTTATAATGGTAAAATTTAAGATATTATTAAGTATTGATAGCATGAAAACCTTTTGAATGACTGCTTTTAAAGATAAAAAGTTCTATGAACTCATAAAAAAATCTACTTTTGGGTATAACCCAGGCCTGCCCCATTAAAGTGTTCCAGACGATAAAATATGTAACGAAATCATTCTAAATTTTTTGTGGTTGGTCCATAGTAACAGTAACAAATTTATGGTGCAGTTTTAGAAATGAATATCTTTCAGAAATAGTATAAACATTTATACGTTAAAATTAATAAAAAAAACATAAAAAAATGAGCTTTTGTGAATGTTGCACGCTCTAGATTCACAAAGCTCTTTATTACACACATTATAAATAAAATATCCAAAGGAAAATGTCATCATTAAATCCTTCGCCGCCTGGACTATTTTGAAAATCTTCATTTTTTAAAGCATTTCTCATGAATTTTGAGATATATCTCAGCTTTCAAGGGGACTTTTGAGGTTTTTCTGTGCTCTTTTTCTTATTTTTTGTATATTATATATGCTGTTTAATTTCCACAAGGTTTGTTGCTAATGGACAAAAAATAGATTCTCAACAGGGCCACATCCTTAACTACGTCATGGATGTCACGGAGCTAAGCCTCATGAGTATTCCCCATACCCACTGGTGAACAGTACGAGTTTTAGTGAATGCCTTTTGGATTCAATAAATCTTCAGAAATGTTCCAGAGGCTGATGTTAAATATATTGTCTGAGTATTTGGACGATTTTTGCTGACGTCATCATATATTAGAGAAACTGAGACGTCGATCTCAAGCATCCATTCTTAGCACAAAAGGCGTATCTTGCATATAATATCTTGAATATATTGAATTGATAGTAACTTCATAGAATTAATGTCTCCCACTACTACACAGTAGCAACAAGACCGTTATATAAGCATGTACCTGGCTAAAGAAATACAATCTTAATCTGACTACCGCCATACTCACACACTTTTATCGAGAAAAATGAGTTTTAAATTAACATTAAGATACCAACTAGCTTATGAGGTAATAAAGAGAATCTTCCAGTAGCTCCTCAAAATATTTGGACTAACACTGGAAACAACATCACCAAGAATGCTCGAGTGTTAAACGTGACGTATAGTCAGGTACTCTATAAGCAGCCCTAGATTTAACAAGGCTACAAAATGGTTCAAACGTAGACACTCGCTAGAGACTTCGGCTTTTCTCTCCCCTTCTTCCCGAGAAAAAAAAAGAATATATCCACTTGATAACAAGTGTCACTCCCAACTTGAGTGTGATTTCGTCAATTTTAAACACTATCTATAGGGAGATTAGAGAGGTATATTCAATTTTAGGTCAACTCGAATAATTAAGTATTTACATATATACTTGAGTTAAAACATTTAAATTTATAACTTTTAGAATGTTATTTCCTTAAACACGCTCAAATTCCGCGGTGCCTCAAGCGTCTGACATTCATACCTCGGCAGCGAGCGAGTCCAACCTAACCCTTCCTATCCTCGAAAGAGTACATAATACCTCTTGATAATACAGTGGCTGCCGGTGGTGCTGCAGCCGCTGAGTGGAGGCGAGGTCGGCCGGACGTTAAAAGCGATTTCGGAACATCGCGAGCAATACCGCGCGCGCGATATTAAGCAAGAGCTAACTGGCCGTTAAGCGGCAAGGCTTAGAGGGCCACCGGCCTGCAGAATTGCTGCCGATAGTAGATGCACTCGAGCGCCGCCCTGGCGCTTAACATCTCCACGCTAGGCGGAGGATTATGCTTTGACTTTCTATCTCTTGCCCGCGCGTATTGCTTGTCTCTCTCGCTCTGCGTGTCCCATATCGGAGAGGCTTTAAATGACTAATAACAATTGCGTGTGCGCCGCGGTTATAACTCGTGGGGTAAAATGCGCGAGCGCGTTGTTGGCGGTTGCATATATTGGATAACGATTGGGTAATTAATCTGAAAGATGGGATTGATGCTCTTTGTATTTGTGTGTGTAGGATTAAGATTAAATTTATGGCTGCGTACGAAAAATTTAGCTCTTTTGTAGTGAGTGATTTTTCGAGCACAATAAGCATTATTTGGTAGAATAAAAATGATCGAAAAAGCACAAAATTACGCATTTATGTGCTTGCTTCTTATCGTTAAGCTAATAATTCGATGAAGTACTGCGTGACCATTTTAAAATTTACTTTATAATCTGTCACTGCTGAATATAAATATAAAATTTATATACATTTATTTTAATTAAGAAAATTATTGATATTTACTGAATTGATTATATTTACCAAATAATCAGTTCCTTATCGTTTAGTACATACGTGATATACATACTGCAATTAAATAGTTTAATACATAATTACTAATACGATAATATTTCTATACTTTCTAAATTTGTTTTAGAAAGTAATTACATTTCTGAGAAAAATAGTATATCATACTATGAACTGCAATATTCGCGTAAATACATTATTACTTCTGAAATTCATTCAGTGATCAAATTAGGACAAAATAAGAACACTTCTGGATATAGTGAAGTTATAACTAAATAGTTAAAGTGGAAGTTAGTATTTATACACGAATTAAAGAATCTAGTTTATATGCTCATAATAGAGAGAAAATGTATTTACGAAGTTATTTAATATTTCCTAAAGGAAATCGGGTTCTTGATTAGTTTGCTGTTTATAATATGAACCACACGAATAATTATCAGTGGTTTGCAAATACAATTTAAAAGTTCCTTTTTCTGTACATACCTTTTTAGTCGATATATACTAGAGAAATGTAATCAGTTTGGCCTGTTTAAATAAATATTTTTATCGATAATAAGTCTCAGTTTTTTTAACAATTATTTATTGCATTCAACATAAAATATACTATTCATTTTAAGTAAATGAATTTCTGAAGAGAATCACAATTGCGTTCATTTAAATATTGTTTAGTGTAGAACTGCGGAAATACAGGCAAAAGGATACCTAAATTATACACCTAAAATATATTTAAAATAAACTTCTGAGAGTATTTTTTTTTATGTAAATAAGTATATTAAATGTGCGAAAACAGACTATTTTCAGCCTTTTTATATCGTTTAGTACATACGTGTACTCATCGAAGCAAATACACATAAAATTTTCATTATATGTAAATCTTCTTAAGACCATATTATCAAATCATTGAATGTCAATATGTATTATCAAAACCCTACAAAATTACATATTTTATCTAATATAATATATGCTAGGATGCATAATAAACATTTACTTTTTATTATTCCTAGTAATAATAGCATTTTATCAAAAAAGTACATTGATATTCAACTACAGAATAAGTATGCAAACTTTCGGATTAACCCTTTAGGCCATGGTGGATCCTCCAGGATCTATCCATTTTTTCATTTTTGATTATTTCAACATGATAAATTCAAATTTTTGTAAACTTAATGTATGAATCAGGTCAATATGATCAAATTCCAAGCTCCAATAATCAATCATGATTTTTTTTCAAAATATTTTGACTATGATTTCTATGCTTTAGTCTTAGAGAATTTATTTAAAACATGTGACTTTGAGGTCATGGGTATTCTTTATCTGCTGTAGTAAAAATATTAATCCAGCAAAGTCTTTTGTCGTTTCCAGCAAAGTGTGAGGCTGTTACAACAAATCATTTATAAGTGTGCGGAGAAAAATTGATTCCTCAATACACGCAGTTCGAGTTTAAGAAACTCTAAGAAGATTATTTTATTTCTTACAATTTTTCTACTACAACAAATATTTAATCTTGTTTTATAGATTTCAATGTTTATTTAATCCCACGAGAAGTAGCACAACGTAGAAGAGAAAACTAAGAACAGCATCATAAATCAGCAGGATCATTAGAGCTACAAGCTCGTGATCGGAATGCAGCACTAATTACTAATTAGCAGGCGCGAGATATTCCGCTCAAGGAAGGGTCAAAGACGACACGTCCCTTATCAGGTACGCTCGCGCTGCTCTCCAACCCTCGAGTCCTACTGCGTTAACCACAGGGATCCATCCTGCGCCCCGCGCGCGCGCTTACTTACCCATCCAACTCACTCGCGCACCGCACCGCAACGCACACACGTACACTCGCGTCAAAGTGTACGGCTGCTGCCAGTCTCAGGTTACGTATCGTCTTTGCAGAGATTCCACTGCCGAATGCGCGTTCGCGCTCGAAAGCTATATTCCACTGCTGCTGCTACTACTGCTGCACGCGTCTAAACGTCGCCGGCATGCAATGCCTTACGTTAAGAAGTGCCGTTAATTACGAAGATAATTTCGCGACTTGCCTGCTTACCGAGTTTGCGTGTGAGTTGCACAATATCGCAGGGATTTCCGTTTATATTCGTGCCGAGTGTGTTTTCATGTGTGGCTGCAGTGAGCGAAGCGGGGTTTGTGTAGCTGTGCTTGTGCGGTATGGATGCGAATGGGGAATAAAAGTAGTTCTTTTTTTATTTACATGAGGAATCGTTGGAGGTCGAAGTAGCATTCAGTGGTGAAAGCTTTTGAGCCGTCCACGCGCATGAGAAGAGATTAGTGGGAATTAAGTATGTTGGATTTTCTTTGTTAGGTCTTTGCTGGCCTTTGTTGCAGATGATTACTGGATTATCAACTTGGTTCATTTTTGTGAGCCATAATTTATAATTTTCTTAATTAAGATCAAGGAAATTAAAATAATAGTTACTATTTAGAAGTCATAGATCAATTGATAAACTTAAAAACTCTAAAAACAATTCTGTCGATAATAGTTTAGTGAAGAATTTTAATTTGATTAGAGGGGTCAACCAAATATAGCACGTGTCAATCGTCACTTTGGCAATAAATTATAAAAAAGCTTTTCCTATTTCTATTATATAAATGTTCGATTCGCCCAGGTTCAACCTCTGCTGTCGAGCAGAATGTTTTATATATTTGCTAGTAAAAAGTATCTTTATGCTATCAAGATACGAAATGTCTTAATTCTTTACTAATGTTATTGTGATATTTTAGAAAGCGATTAATTTTTATGGATAATCACACTTGAGTTATTCACGTTTTTAACGCAGTTCGTGTAACTTTAGTATATTGATTCTTCTTCTAGTCCATTCTTTTTATGCAGATAATTATTACTTTATTAGTCATAGAAATCACAGTCCTTATTAGTGCAGCATAAGAAATTTTGTTACAATAATTGAAAATTAAAAAAGTACAAGAATTATCTACGATATTAGAGAAGGTATAGGGTTTTAGTGTTTTTGTGATGTCCCGATTATAACACCTGCATCATTTAAAGTTTTAGCACAGTATCGTCACATTTGTAACAAGCTATGACACGTGATAACTTGTGTAATATCAATTATTTTCAAAATAGAATCCATTTACTGGTTTAGGTTCTATACCCGTTTTTACAGAAACTAAAAATTTACATTTATATCATTCAGTGCTAATCATCGTTAACTTTAAATAGAACGTTTACACGATACTCTATATCCATGTGCATATACCTGCTATGCAATAAAGTAAAGTTTTTCAAAGTATTTTGTATTACCATACTCAACAGCTACCTTTTCTTAAATTAGTAATATTTAATAGCAAATTTTCCATTGAGCGATCATTAGCGAGCGAGCAACTTACTTTTCCACCTAATAGCTCATCAACACTGCTCATCAACGTCAATTATATCCGTCTTAATTTCGAGGTGAATGCTCCACATTGTCCGTCGGCTCTCAAGTGCTACAAATTGATTGCCAAAGCGCGATAAAACGGCCAAGAACCATACGAATATGGATCACCAGCGCGCCAGAAATATATCGACAGATTGATTCGATTCTAATTAAAGTGTGCTCCAGCATCAGCGCCAGTAGCATCAGTACAGCGCAACTTCCACCACCACCACTACCAGCGCTTCCAGCTCCAGCTCCGTAACGATCGACCTCGCGGTTAACCAGCCCCGCGTTCGCTCGGACCTCGCGTGGTTTTTGATTGCGCATCGGGTGTAACATAACGAGTAGAGTCGCGCGCACGATCGACAATTGCGCGCTATATATACTACTGCATACGCACTACGTAAGCGCAGTTATACCGCAGCCTGGAATACCGAGCGCGATCCGATCCAATCGGCGGGACGGCGCGAAAAAAGGGCTGCAAAAGTCGAGATACGAGCGCAGACTGCGCCTATAGTTTGGCGCATCACTCGAGAGCAAGTCTGTTTCCGGTTCTTGTGCAGGATACTCAGCATCGGCTTCAGCTTTGGTTTCAGCTGCTTTTCGCTCTTAACCCCGATGAGAAGGCTCGAGGGCGCGATGCGATGTGGCTGCGCCGCGGCGGGAGAACGCTAATTAAGCCGCGATGAAGATCGATGATTGCGTGGGCCGTGTATATATAGAGTGTTGGTTGTTATTTCAAAAGCCGCGGGTTTCTCTATCTCTTCTATTTTCAGGAGAGTACGGCGCTTGAGTGCTGTTGTTATCGCTTGTTGTCGGGGAAGGTGCAATTGAATGTTGCTAACTTTTGTGATGGAGGAGTTTCTTTTTAATGATGTTGCTGCGTTTCGTTAATAGTATGCCTTTTCGTTAATAGTGATCTTTCGGTTATGACTGCGTTATATTATATGTGTTCTATAAAACGTAATATGACAATAAATAAAAGATTAATTGATTCTCATAAATCTTCAGCACTGAGTTTTCAAAATAGTACATTGTGCTACTGTACCTATTAAGCGGGCCTAAAAGACCATTTTGCAGACCGGCGGGCGCAAAAGTTTCTTTTGCGTCCGCTAAAATCTTTTGGAAAATTGTTATTACATATATATATAGATTTAGCCCCGCTTAATGTGCCAGAAAAATGCAAAAATCAATATATGCGTTACAAAAAATGTGGTGTGCACCAAGGGCAAAGTGGGCTTTATTAGACCGAGTGTGGAGATTGCAGTACGAGTCGAAGGCGAGTGCGTTTGCGAACCGAAGACAAGTACTGCAATCACACGAGATGTACACAATATAATATTTTCTAAGCGAGGATGATGATTGCTCAAATCATCCGAGTTTGACAAAGCGCTTTCCACCCATGTTACATGCCGTACATTTTTAATATGTGTGTGAATAGGGTCTTTTTCATGCATGCAAAGGTAATGGGGAAATGGGCATTACGAGTCGTCCACTATAGACCTAAGAAATTCAAGAGCGAGAGATAATGACCATTATCGCAGCAGTGGAAGGTAATGCTCATTACCTCCCGCTCAGGCGAAGACGCTCGGAATGCTCAATTTTCCATTCGTTTTGTAAGCATGAAAAGGGCCTTTTTCATGCACGTGCTGACAAAAATTATTTAATATTTTTCATTAAATTTTAAAGAAAGTGACAAAAATTATAGATCAATTGATACGTTTAATGAAAAAGCTATAATTATTATATTATATATAATTCATCTTTTACCTGTACACCAGAAATTATATTACAATATTTCTTTGTTTTGATTTATTTATATAGATAAAAATATAGATTTATATTCAATGTTAATTTTTATGTAAATACTTTTTTTTATTTCTTAAGGTATACTTCTTTTAAATATATTGTCCCTGATATTATCAGATCTTAGCTACAAGTATATAAAAAAAATCTGTCTTCTCCATCAAATCATCTTGATCAAATATATAATAAAATTTTCAATATTATGTACTGAAAGTAATATAGCCTGCAATAAAAATTCAATAAACAATTTGCCAAGTAGATATTTTAAATTGCATATGCCATAAATAATAATATTTGTGATGAAATTCCTTTTAAATTAAACGAAATTCGAGTATGTACAAAATATATAATAAAAGGACAATGAAACGTTAAAGCAGCAAAGATCGCTCGTGGTGGTTCGAAATTTAAATTTATATATGCCAGCAGATAATACGGTCGATTATGATACCCCGTTAAGGCCGGAAATTTTAATACAAGTTTGCAACGAATGAGTCTTTCATTATTATCCAGAGACTGACGCTAGGTCATTATACTTACTAATAGTAATTACCGTAGCGTTGCTGTTATAACTTTCGCAAATACGTTCGAAAAATTCGATATTGCACAGTACAGCTTGTTGAATAAAATCAACGAAGATATTTTAGTTTTTAAGCTGTAAAAATTACACAAAAAGACTAATTTTTATATGAAAAAATGTTATTAATTTATTTTAGAAAAAATGGTACGCTTTCTGTATTATTTTATTACGTTTTTAAATATACAGTTAATAAGTAATAATATTTAGCTATAATTACAATTCTTACAAAAATCAAGAAACAAGTAACAAGTAACCAGTACAAGTAACCTTATTTACATGTAAAAAATATAAATCTTTTTTCATAGCTCCGAGAAAAGTTATAAATTTGATATATTATTCATAAAACATACTTATTATTAATAAAATTAAACACTTTTAAATGATAACAAGATATCAAAATATATTATAATTTTAAAAATTTTACTCTGGATTCTAATCTTACGGTATATTTAAAAAAAGAGCATGTGTCGATTTATTAGTAGTTCGTTTCATTATTCAGTCGTATAATCTGAAGATGCAACTAGGTAGTATGCGTAACTATCTTTACAAAAATTCTACAAGTAATATATTTATTTAAATAAACAATTATTAATAAAAAAATACTAAAGATACAGACTGCAATAGTTGAGTACTGAGTGGCAATAGTTGTCACCATTATTGTTTATGTACTATGATTTTTTTTACAAAATTTGAACTTATATCTTTTTTATAGATACGAAAAGAAACTCATAATAATCTCGTCATTAAAAAGCACTTTAAGATGACCAAAGTCACAAAGTGCAAATATTTGCATATAACAAGAAGTGAATAGCTCTTTAGGCAGAAAAAAATTCATAAATTTTACGTGAAACAGAGAAAATAAAATTTCTTTAATTCCAGCTGCGCGACTTCAACATAGAATATTCTGCCCCAGCTCAAAATGAGAAAAACTCGTGGTAAATTAAAAAGCAAAAACGATCTCATGTGCAAGCGCGCAGGGACAAGTCGACAAAGGTTAACTGATGCGAAGACCAGAGCTGCAGAGCTTCAAAGCTTCCCAAGTTTTTCCGAATTCATTATTTTCATCGCCCTCAAAGCGTGTGCATCCACACCAGGGTAAACATACAAAAAAATAGCAATGCCTCGCCAAATGGACTTTTGCTCGTGTACTCTCGTAGAAAAAGATGACGACCACGAGAAGAAAACAGAAAAGAAGAAAAGAGGCTCTTTGACACTTGCGGGGGGGGGGGGTTTGAGCGGTACAGTTTGATAAAAATAATATTTTATGTAAATAACGCTGCTCATTATTGTTTAATATTCACAAAAGAAAATTCCTAACCTTTGACAAACCGGATTTTAATGAGAATTCGGGGGGTCATTTATGTTACCTAAAATGTATGGCCAGTATTTATAATTGCATCCCTTAGGCCCTTATTCCTACGATATGACCCGTTTAACCTAAAATGCGCGCTATTGTACTGAATACTGGTTCTTCTACTTCTTACTATAGCTCTGCAGAATTTTAAGCTAGGAATATGATCGAAAATAAGATAAAAAAATAGATCGAACGGAGCTCTAATTAAGGATTGATCAGATAAAAAATTTACATGTAAATTGTTTTTGAGTTAAGAACAATCAACGATGATAATAAAAAATGCGCGAAAAATCAGCGATATAGAGTTAAAATATAAAGTAGTCAAATTAATATGCATTTTATTGCCTTGCAATTTCATTTTCTTACACGACAGAAGACTAAAATGGCATATATTAAAACTTTTTTAATCTAGACTTTTAACTACGAAAACAGTCTATCCAATGAACTTGAAAATTTCAGAGAAACTTTATTTGATACTAATATAAAGAAGTACAAAAAGTTTTACAATTGGTTGTAAACAACATTTTCTATAAAAATATATTTGTAACAAGAATGTATATTGAAAATAACATTTTATCAAAATTTTTACCATTGTCATAAAAGCAAATACTTCACACTACTAAACCTTCTTCAATTCTAATGATGGAGAGAATAAAATTTTCTTTTTGTTCCAAGGCACACAGGATCCGAGAACTTCTCAATGCTTAATTGCGAGTCCTTATTTTAAAATAAAAATACCATATGACTTCCACGACTCAGGCTCTTTACGGGCTATACGAAAAAGGCGTGCTTCCTACGAAGACGTCGTCCTCGTCGTCGTCACCTCGAACTATCGGACGAGCGTACGATTGTCCCGAGCGTTATCCCGCCGGCAGGCAGCTTTTACCGGCGCGCAAGCTCGCCATAGTCCGCACCGGGAGAGATAGCGCGAAAAGTAAGGGGCAAAAGGTGAATCGCTGATTAGCCAGGCCGATAGCGACCTGCTTCTCTCTCTCTCTCTCTCTCCCTCCCTCTCTCTCTCCTCTCTCTCTCTCCCTCTCTCTCTCTCTCTCTGCACGTAATCATTCGCTAAAGAGTTTTAATTAATTTCACGGGGCGAAGCTACAGCTAGTTCCGTATAGCTGCTGCTATACAGAAAGTGAGAGAGAGGGAGGGAGAGAGAGCAAGATAGAAAGAGAGGCAGAACGTGAGTGCATGTGTGTGGCTGCAGGCTGAATCGCTCTCTGTGTTTGTATTTTATGCCTGACTCCGACAGGCACGCACGAGCGTTTCACTGTACCGCCTAATGCGCGAGAGCTGCGCTCTCAGAGTGTGTCTAAATTAGATTCAAGTGTCGATTATTCTGGCGATAAGATTCATTTTGTATGGCGCTTGTGGAAATTTCGTGGCTTCTCCGAGACTTGGTTTTTGGAGAAATTTAGAGTTTGACGGTGCGCTAATCGAGGGTAAAATTGTTCTACTGTGTTTGATAATGTGGTTATTGTTTTGTGAAAAGTTGAACATAATAAAAACAACAGTGTTTTGCTTTTTATGAAAAATGAAATGAACTAATAAATGTTTTATTAGTATGTATACATTTATTTCTGTTGTTTCATGCAAAAAAAATATGTCATGATAATTTTTATTTATTTATCGATTGATTCATATAATAATTTATTTATTTATTTATTTACAAAGAAAAAAAAATATATTAATTATTCTTTACTTTTTATAAGCAAGCGATAAACATATATTAATTACATTCAATAATACAGTCTGGAACGTTTACATTTGCAGTCAAATAAATTATTAGTATTAGTCCAATGTTTGAGTTTCCTTCATGTTAGTATTTGTCAATAAACTCTAAATTGCAAAATTTCGTATGGTGCAGTATAGTGTTATTGCATTGACAGTATCATGCGTCCAAAATGAGATTACTGATATTTGACTCATGTTTAAATTGAGTTTTGAAAATGTTAATCCTGTATATTAAAATTTAATGCATGAGCCACAATTTATGCAAATTATATTTAAAGTCAAATTTCGGCTTCAGTAATATTTTCGTTTATAGTGCATTTGTTATTCATTCAACTGATTATTTCTTCTTTCCACATATGTGGTTATTAAGAATTTTGATTTTGAATTTAAAGTTACTTGGAATCAAATCTATATGTAAGTTATGTATATCCTATTAATTAGCAATTGTTGACATATGGGGAAATCCCCAGAACTTTTAACTTTCAAATGTTGAAAATGAGGTCAACTTAAGTTAGGAGCACAGCTATAGTTTTTTTCACACAAATTCTCGAGACTATAAACAATTAATATTTGCCCATGAACAAACCCGCAAGAAGTGTCTACCGAATCTAAAATGATTTATCAAATACGACAGGTTAGAATTTCCATGTATATATTTTTTCTTGTAAACAGTTCTAAAATATTTATGCAGCTATTTCTATTTTTACTTTTGATACTTAAATCAAACATTTGAATTGCATTAATGTTATTTTACAAATTACGTTGATCTTAATAATTCACTTAAAGTGATTGGTAATGGTTCGGTAGAAGGTACAACGAAAGACAATGATGCGTGACTACTCACTTCTGATTTCTGAGAGATCCTTTGAGGAGGATGAGGATTCAAATGAGGTCAAAGAATTACATTCCCTAAAGGGCAACAAAAATTGTATGCTTTAATTGAGGGGTTTTTTATATTTCGTTTATAGAATAAAAAGACCGAAAGTGTAATATTATTTTAATACAAATTTAACTTTTAATGTATTGATTAAATTTAAATTATAAATTTGGCTTATTGAAATTAACAATTTAAACGTTTATATTGACTAATTTTGTCTCTTAGACGACGAAAACACTTTTTCTTCGTTATATTTATTTCTCTGTTCACTCCTTTTCTTCCGCTTTTTTAACTTTTCGTTTGTACTTTACGTACTCTTACTTTTTTCTCACTTTTACTTCACTCAAAACAGGTCTCGTGATTGTAAAATGCAAAGAAACTTCTTCTCGTGTTTGTATTATTCAGTTTTTCTAATTGCAACAAGAGGTTGTGATGTTTAAACAAGCGCGCGTTGCGGACGGCGCATTGTACGAGTAGATGCGACAAATCGATGTAATTTGCTATTTTATTGATATTTCTCAAAAGCTTATCAAATACTATATTTTGGTCATTTATTTCATCGCTTTTAATTAGTATTTATAGCACAAACGTGCGTTGTGGATGCGACATTTTTTCTGTTCGCTTTTTATTCGGCTCACTTAGGTGTTATTTAAATTTTGGGTATTATGTTTACTAAAATAACAAAAAGGGATTATAATACAGCATAATACTGTTGATGTATTTCACTCATATTAAATACTTTTTAAGGTAATTCAATTACTATTTATTGAGTTATTCTTCGTGTTGTAGATGCGACACCAAAAATCTGCGACAATTTTAAAATGTATTTAACTCTGATTTTAAGAATAAAATGAAAATATTATCTTATTCTTTGATTATTTCTTAGTAAGAAATAATTTTTTTAATATTTTTATCAGGTTAATTTGAAACACTAATAAAGGAACTATAATTGAAATCGGGAATACGACATTAGAGATATGTGACAGTTTAGATATTTGATTTACAAATTTAATTAATTTATGACAGATAGTAAACATAAAAATGTAATAAACAATAAGCTTTAGCTTTAAATAATAACATAAGCTTATGTGAAACAGTTTAATACAGTTAAAATATAAGAAAAAACTGATTGAAACCTCGAGTGATACAGGTTAAAGATTTCCCCATATACATATAAAAGGGGACCTTAGAAACTAAAAAACTTAAGAGCTTATTTTGATGAGTACTTTCATATAAAAAATTGTCGGCACAATCCCTGACATGAGAGCGCAAGGTTTGTTCGATAAGTATTAGAATGACCCATACATATATACTATTTAAAAATTCTTCAAAAATTATATTAAACTTGAAACCATAATCTAACTAGTCTCAAATTAAAGGAAATATGAAAAACTGAATTTTAAGATTTTATATTTTAAAAAAAATTGTGGCAATTTTCTAGAATCTTAATATCCCAATATATCACAATGCATGCGATCACAAAATATAAAAATAGGGTCTAATAAAATTTTGTTTAGGTTTCTCACCTTATTTCGAACAATAAATTTTCTTACACTATTTTCTCAAAAGTCCCTAGTTTATGAGTTAACAATTAGACAATGTTCGAAGAATCTTAAAGTATTAAAAAAAACGCATCTTTCTACCTTTAAGTGCCTTTGACATATAACACCTTAGGGTCTGAAATTTTTTATATACTCAGGGTACACATACCAACAGTTTTGTAGAGTTTCAGACATTTTTATTTTTCCTCATGCTAACTTAACATTGTAAGGTAAAATTGGTAAGATGACTGGGAAATAAATAAATGATACTTATTTATATTAAAGGAAATAAATAAGTGTATTAATAAATATCAACAAATGGGTCGTGGATTACGATTAAAAAATAGACCATATATATATACATGTACTTTACAAATAAACAGAGGAACGTTAACTCACACATACTACGCAGACAAATCTTCGTTCTTCTTTTCTTCGACGATGAATAATAGTAGATTAACTTGATATTAATACCTAAAATTTAGGGTGATGTAGACATCAGATCTGCGTTAACATGAATCCGTCCCTCGGATTCATGCGGTTTTATGAGGCAAAGAAATTATTCAGCTTCTGCGCTGATGAAGTAATTGAAGTGTAGATGATTGCGAGCGAGCCAAAGGCTCGCGCCGCGAGCGAGAAAAACGTACTTAGTCTTCACACTGTGGTGTGTCGCGATCGAGTCTTAGTTTCGGCAATTATTCCTCTCTCATCACATTTCTCCCACTTCTTCACTTTACTTCAAAGGTTTGTCGCTCAATTTTCTTTTTCTCTGAATCCTCTCATATAATCCATTACAACATGGAGCCATCTATATATATATATATATATATATATATATATATATATATATATATATATATATGTAAGGGGATCTCTACCCATACTATTAAAATCTATTCCATAACTTCTTGTGATATAAAATTTTAGTATATGTTCATATATTACAATAGATTTCTCGCCAACATTAGGTAAATAGATTATTTTTTATGAATTTATTGCTATTTTTTATTCAAATATAAAACACATGAATTAACTTAAAAATATTTATTTTGTATAAGATATTGATGAATTATCATACTATAGATAAAGTTGTTCATTATTTTCCAAAACAAGTTATTTTTTAATTTTTTATAAGAAAATAATGTAAGTAAATATTTTTCAACAACAAAAAATGCAAAATAATTTTTTTCAAAATGTCACAACCAACACCTACAATTATTTTAAATGCACTAATTAATTTCTCATAATCAGAAATGAGTTGATGATCAGAATCAGAACTTGAATAAAACCATTAACCGGATGGAACTAATAATGTTCGATCTTATTGTTAAATAAAATAGATATTATATTATATATATAAAACAAGTATATTTAACATTACAAATTCTTTTGATGTAAAAATTGAAAACAGTTGATATTATTCATAATCTACGAAGATTGCCAAAAATAGGCAGCGATCCACCTAGTATAGACTAACTTTACAAATTCAGTTCATTACAAAACACAAACTCGTTACACATATTAATCACAAAAACGAAAATAATTAACAATTCATATATCTACAGCCGTAATAGTCCCAACACTCTCACGTGATCCAATCGCTTCCAAAGAAATAGGTTAAGAAAAAAAAAAAAGAGTAAAACTTAAATTGTCATCGTCCACAGTTTAAAAGCCGCGGTTTGAGCGCGGAGAGCGTGTACGAGAACGCAATAAGGGCTCGGCTGCCGGCGCCACGCGCCCATCACGAATTCGTTTCTCAGATTCTAAAGGCTCGCGTGTCGCGTGATCGCGAGTCGCGAAACGATGACTTGCTGCCTCCTGTATAATGAACGCGGCGGCCGCGGGGGCCTCGGCATGGCGAATAAATCAGTTTTCACGTTGGACACCGCATACATACATACATACGTACACGGGTATGGACTTCTCCGCTTATAACAATGGCCACCGCTCACTCGTAATTTATTAATCATCACTTTGAAATTCATTTTTCAAGTTACCCTTCTCCCACTTCTGCTCTTATGTACACGGACAATGCTTTCTGTGGGAGTGGAGTATTGCGAACGGGGCTGGGTTGGGTTAGGGGTGATACTGAAAACGTCGAATGAGCAAGGTTAACGTAAGAGTTCTCGTTGAGTAATTTATCGGTAGAGTGTATATTGAAAATAAAATGGGGTTCCTCGACAAATAGATTGTCCTTTAACGAATGTTGTTGGATATGAATTGATATTAAATTGAAGATGTGTGGTTATTTGAGGAAGCTCTTGCGTAACGGGTTGAAATATGTAGGTGCGGGTGAACATAAACATTACTTGTAAAAGTTTTAAAAAAAGTGTAAAAGTTAATCATGCGCTAAAACACATAAAAACGGTACACGAAGTTGCTTAAATACACCCACAAGAAACCAAAATGCGGATAAAAGATTCGCCTATTGGTGGGCGTCACAGGTAAGCTGGATGGGGTGGTTATTGGTTTAAGGTGGTCCTATAGTAAAATTTGACGAAAAACTCGATTTTCTTTTATTTCATTTTCTGATACTTTGTACATTTTTAGAAAAGAAAATGATTTTGTATTGTCAATATTGGTCATAAAAACAATTTTAATGAACTGAATAGTTATTTCTATAAAAATCAGAAATATCATTACACCTAAAACTTGATAATCTCATATTTTGGAGATATACTTCTGTTTCTTAAAATATAACCTTTAAGTGGTTGTTGCTATTGAAATTTTCCTTATCCAGTGTTATCGGGGAAAATAATGGGGGATCGAAACTAGAAGGGACAACCGTTACACGAATTTATAGTAACTATCTAGTTTGCCTACAGAGATCTACATAGCACGGGACTATTCTAGATAGATATATAAAGGGGGTGAGATAAATTTCTACCAGGGTAATAAAATATATTTTAACCATGTGTGTTTTAATCTGTAAAAATTCCAATAAAGGTCCTATCCCGAAACCAATGAGAAATTGATCCAGTCGAATTGACTTATTAAAACTTAATATGATTTAGTTTATAACTTATCTTAATCAAAAGTCTTCGTTAATAAGTGTATATTTTTTCTAAATACAGCTCAAATGTTTAATTTTATGCTCAATTATATTAAGTAAATATAATAAGGAAGTTAAAAAATCATCAAAAGAAAAAAAATACTTAACCTGACCCATTGCTACTCACTGTCTTCATTGGTGACTCCCAAAATTGTCAGTTTCCGTAATGAATTTTTTCAATTTTTTAATCTTTTGAACTAAAAAAAATTATTGACATTATTTGTATATGTATTCATGGCCGTGTCCTAGAAATTCTAAAGTTTTTTGAGTTTGACCCAAGAAAAAAATTTTTTTTTACATTTATATTATTCAGCAGTTCAATGGGATTCGGGTATACTTTTGAATTTAGGAATTTAGCATATAGAAAAGCATAGTCGAAACTTTACATATTTTAATAAAATTGTAGTTCAAAATACGACTTTAATCAATACCGTCTTTACATAAAAGCTATTCATCTTCTTAAAAAAAATAGCGTAGCTTCTATTCTATAGCAATCATACAAAGTCGAGCTATTTATACATTCAGGGTAAACTATTAAAATATTTTTTAAAGTATCCATGCATACATAGAAATTAAAAGAGAAAACAGTCCAAAGGCCTGATAAGCATCAAGTGCAAGCGAACGCATCTGTACACAACCCTTATATACACGCGTACACACTGCACTTGTTATGAATTGAATCCACGAGTCTTTTGAGGATCCATAGCTGAGCAGTTAGTTTGTCGACGGAGCATTTGCTAATTCAAACTCGCCGACAGAAGTTTGCCATGCAAAATCGGATAAACCGCAGAGAGCTCGATACAGTAGAAAGCGTAGAGAAAGAGAGACAGAGACGTAAGCGCATTCGCAGCCTCCAAAGCGGAGAACGCCGAGACTAACAAACAGAGCCGCTTCGCGGCGTTGGCGCCGACCTCCGCGCAAATCCACACTCTCTCGACGAAGATTCGTTTTGTAGGCGGAATGGAAATTATTATTATTCGTGTGCGGCCCGCGTGCTATTCACGCTGCGTTGGGAAAAAGACGAATTAAAATATTCATCTCGTTTTTTCTTTGCCGAGTTGCGTTGGAACGGGATTACAGGAATTGCGTGTACAATTGTTTCTATATACCTACGTCCTATCTCATTATTAAAATGTCAATCAAAAAAGTTATTCAATTTAGTTCGTGGATAATGTGCATTCTAATAAAAGCAATTTGTTTAAGTAGTAAAAAGAAGAACATGTGTACTTGATGAGAAATTTTTTATGAGCATTAACTAATTAATTGTCTGCTTTTATTTTTACTTGAAAAAAATTTATTTTTGATTAATAAAAGAATTTAGTTCTGACATAAATTAAAATAATATATACGATAGTTAAATCTGAGATGTTAATTATGTAACAATTGTCACTATTAAATTTTCGAAATTTTGTAAGATTTAATTATGGTTATACATATATTATGATATTATAAATTCATTGTTTAATGTGCACAATTTCTAACTGTTGCGGTGTTTTAAGCATTATCACTACTAACCATTAATGGCTGGCCATTGTAATAACAATAATAATAATAATAATAATAATAATAATATACTTTAATACATGCGTATTATAAATTAATGCTATAATGGACTATCAACGAGTTTGTAATTTTGAATTATCTATATTACCGAAATTGTAGAAAAAAAATTGAATTTACTTATCAGGCAACGTTCAAGTTTCCGTAAATATATTTGTAATGTTCAACTTCATTTACTAAATTAGTATATAATTAGCATTTACCTCTTACTTAATTTTATATTAATATATAAGTATAACAAATATATTTATATTAATTTTCTTAATAATGTAATCTGAAACCTAATCATTTATTTTTAAAAACCCAGCTTTAAAAATGCACAAAAATAAATTTGTAATGGCATCATATATATAGAAAAAATGTAAAGGAAAGATATAGAAAGAAATGGAATGAAACTGAGCACATCTTATGATTTATTATTGACAAGAATTCAGGATAATCTCTTTACCTAACCATGGAAGTGACAACATGCCTCATTGATTTATTTCCGTTTGTTGAAAGTTTTAACTGACTTGTGGAAATCGCCATACATAGATTGAGAAAGTGTTATTAAATTATTATTAAAAATAAATGAATCGTTTTATTCTATCATTAGCGCATCATTACGGCTCTGCATACTTATAGATTAGTGGAGGAAGTCAGCGATTAGCATGAATGAAGAGCATGTGTATGTATTCAATGAGTAATACACAGAGAGAATTTTCTGATAAAAATTACCGTAAAAATCATTGTAAACGTGGGATATTCTGACTTCATGGGAAAAAATACCCTACTGAACGGTAAAATTTACCGTGCTAAATAGTAAAATTTATAATGAATAACGTTAATTTTTACCGTTCAGTAGGGTAATTTCCCCCCTGAAGACAGAATATCCCACGTTTACAATGATTTTCACGGTAATTTTTATCAGAAAATTATCTCTGTGTACGGAAATTGGCAAGGAATAGGAAACCAAAGATAATACTAGATAGAGATATGGCATCTCTCTTAAAATTATTTATTTGAATAAATTACATTATTTGACAGTAGTTAAAAACATTTCCTGTTACATTTATTTATTATCTATTATTTTTTATTTACACTACAAGTTAATTTATTATTACTGCGTTAAACATCTCCAAGATATGTTGTTTTCTTCATCAATAAATTATAAAATTATATATCATTAATTTAGACAACATTAATTCATAGTACATTATATCAATCAAAACTTACAAATTACATATATTTTTTTTAACACAAAGGCTATACAAACCATTTCTACAAATGCAATCGTCTTACAATATAACAAAAAACTCCCCTTCATACACAAAATTGTATCATAATTCTCGCTCTCCTTTCTCGCTCAGCTACCCTAAATCGCGAATTAACCAAATTAAGAAAATTTCAATTCAAAATTTTTCACCAGCCCAAGCAAAAAGAAAAACACACGTAGCTCGTCGAAAAAAGGCACGCATCAAGAAAATCATCACGCCTAATACGCGCGCGCGAGCGCTCCGCCGCAAACGTCGGCTTATACTCCACCGGGGCAGCCATTTACATAAAAGAAATTACGAATCTTGAGATCCGCGAAAAAATGCCTAGGGCGCATAAAAATAAAGACTACCTATAGCCAACCAGCACCGGCAGCACTGCGAGCCAACGAACAGCCGCCAGCAGCAGCCACAGCCGTAAGAAGCTTAGCGATTTAGCGATTTCCCTTCGTAACCAGCACGGCGCTTTTTCATCCCGCCCTGTAAATAAGACTGTCTCATTACTATAAATCGCCTCCCCCCCTCTATGAATTCAATTAGAAAAGAAAAAGCGCGGCGCGTTGCGTTTGCGTAGGCACTTTCAGGCGCTAACGATGGCTCGGCCGCGAGAAATCGTGTAATTCCTCCCGGCGGTTGCGGAGCCAATTCGAAAACGGCGAAAAGCCGCGAGGCGCTTTCGAGGGGATTTCGCGCGCGTCGGCCACGCGCGAATCGCCTTCTACGGGCCCGCGGCGCGAAATTAATGTAGAGAGACGCGGCTGCCCTTATTCCTCTTTTCCGTTTGTGCGCGGGTGGCGAGCACCGGGGGAAGCTCAAGAGCTCAAGCTCGGCTCTCCGACGGTGCGCCGTATACGGAGTTGGGTGGGGGTGTATAATAGGAACGCGTGTGGGATGGCGCGAAATTGATGCTGGGAAAAATTGAAACGGCGGGGGGTTTGGGATTGATTTATTACACGGGTTTATGGGAATTTTGGAGGTGAGCTTACTGTGATTTTATACGGTTTCTTTGGTATGAAGAGCAACACTGTTAGAAATCTGGATTAATTTAGTTCGCTTGGAATGTAAGTAAAGCGTTCGATCCGTTCGAAGTACCAATATTCATTGTCAATGGATAGAATTTTTTATCTCAGAGTTACTTGTTAAATATTGAAATTTTGTTAAAATACTTATTTCAGTAGAAAAATATTTAATGATTAATTTGATTGTTCGCAAAAAATTATTTTCTTATTTCGGTCTTTATATAAAATATTCATTCGCGAATTTCTATTTGGAATACTATGGAAAATATTGTAAAATTGATAGATTAGGGTCAGTGAAAGCTACTTCAATAATAGTTTATATCTGCCATTCATTCTAATATTACGAATGATACTTTAATGAGTGATTATGACGAATCTAATGAAAGATTTGTTATCAGTTGAACTGTCGAAAACTGAATATTTTTATCCACAGTGTGGTCAGCACGATACTCATTCAATTAATTTATTTTGGAACAGTAATATTGTATTATTATAAAAAACAAAAGTATTTATTATTAACCAAACGAAATACATTTTTAAACAATTACAATTAACATAGTCTCCAAAATCAACATTCCGACCTCTCTGGATGGAAATAAATATTATATTTTATATCTAAAATTAATATTTTTCAAAATAAACAGTATTGAATAGTCAATAAAAACCAGTCAAATTAAATTGGTTCGAATCAAATATAATTTAAAATAACCACATGGCAATGCTATCAATGTTTCCAAACAAGCAGCCACAAACTTTAACAGAGAGTTTTTAAATTTTCCAATTGACTATTTTCCTCAAAATATATTATACATCCGAACACGCATGCAGCGTTGTATATCCGTATAAACAGTCCAGCGGTACTCGCGAGCGTGCTGCAGTATATAAAAAAAAGGGCGAGAGCGAGAGACCTTGCGCGCCCGCCGCGCGTACGTGACTAATGAAAGTACGTGATTAAAAACTTGGACCGTAATTTTTCCCGGGAGAGTAAGTTCGAATTAAAAGCGCGCGTGCGAGACATTAAGGGAATTAGTCGAATCTCTGGCCGGGGCGGCCTGCGAGATCACGCGCTTGCCAGCAAACGAACGAACGAAACGAAACGAACGACTGGGAAGAGCATTAATTAGTCGCCAGGAGCAGCTTCACGCGTGCGCTTCCTCGTCGCCGTCGTCGTCGTCGTCGACGTTGTTGTTTTCCTTCTCGTTCGCCCTGTCGCTGTTTTATTGCGTTATACCGTGCGTTTTAATTGTTCGGCAAGGGATATTGCATTACAGCGACATTGCATTTGTCGATCCCAGACTATTGCTCGTTGAATTATCGGGATTCTTTGAATGAGCGGCCAAGTGGTTGCAGCAGCTTTGATGGCATTTCTACTTTTGCCGAGTGGCTGGCGCGATTTTCCGAGGGCCGCGCTCGAAATACTAATTAACGGCAGATCAATTGCTTTAGTTAAGCGGGAAGCATTCTACCGTGTTGCCGATACAAATAAAGTGTACGAGTGTGAATGAAGAGGTAAATATGATGTTACAAACGAAGTTTTACCGATCGGAATTTGCAATGACGACGAAGTTATTTTATTCAAATGAAAGCTACGTTGTTGGAAAATCTAAATAGCTGACAGTAGATAATATCCGAGTTTGGTTGGACATGTCAACATTTGAACCGTTACAACATGTTTTGCTCTAAGTTTATCAAGAGATATTTGTATCAATGTAAATAACTCTATTTACTACCTGCTACTAATGTGAGTTTACATTACATTCATTATACTTGACACGATTTAGAGGTATTATTTACACTGATGTAAATTCATTTTACATGTGTATTTACTATGACACTATAGAGGCTAACAATATACTTAGCCGTTTGATACAGACATATCTGGACAAATTAATTGTGACGCAGGGCGCGCGTATTTCACAATACGCCTACTATTTCTAAGAACTTAATGCGTCTTAAAAAGTTATTGTAATATCGTCATTGTAGCGCTTAAAACCAATCTTTAGCATAACTGCTGTAAACCCTAAAACAAAGTTTAAGCAGAACTATAAAACGTAAAATATGTTGTTTTACTAAAATTTACTACGAAATTCGTGATATTATAATGAATTTGTAAATTTTCTATGCCGGAGTAAGCTAATTTATACCATACCTTATATATGTGGGAAACATATTGATTACAATTAGTCAAATATACATGCTGAACGTATTAAATTTATAGTAATTAGTGTTTTATTCATAGCGATTTGATTATCTTGCTGTACACTCGTAAACAATATAATTTTCAATATACATCCATGCACTTTATTTTTCAAATGTCTAAATCGCACTATTTTTTATCCTCACAAAGTAATATCGTTGACCGTACAAAAAAATTATTTACAGTGTACACATCATTATAAAATAATTTGAATGTAATAAAATATTGTTTTTTCTATTATTGAAAAGTATAAGTAAAAAATATGAAAAAAACTAGATATAAATTTAGCTTCTTATACAAATTTTTAAGAAGCTAATTCATATTAGTTTTTTGAAAATTTTCTACTTTTCAATAATAAAAACAAAACAATATATTATTACATTCAAATTATCCGTCAGTAATATTACTACTCTACAAAAAAAAATAGCAAATTTATTAGAATATAAAAACCTTCCCATTGCCGCACTTCAGACAGCGAAGTGTCGAGCGCTCGTTCCCGTAAACACTGCAAAGTCGGAAGATCAAATCTTCCCAATGTTCCCGCTCACTAAGTGTACGAGCGAGGGGCTGGTGTTTGAACGAGTTACGCGGTTCCCGCGGACAATGTGCTCGCGCCCGCCAGCGCCGCCGGTAATTCCATTTGAAATCACAGCGTGAACCCCTCGGCGAGAAGGTCGGCACTTAATAGATGGGATTAGGTAAGTGCGGCTTCGAAGGTTTGTCGAAGGGAGGCTTTCATTATTATTATCATCCTCCCCGTCGTGGTATAAGCGAGATGAAGGTGCTGGAGTCCAAATCGATCTTCGCGCTCACTTCATCGCCTCATTGTCCGTGGAGTTTCGTGCTCGCGTCAAGACGTAGATTGCATTGTGAGGGATGTACTGTTTTCAATTCTAATTTGAATAATGGTTTTAACGTTGCGTAGAGTATCGGTAGCTTTGTTTCAATAAAAATAGTTTGTATACTGGGCAGATTTAAGATTATGATTTTAATGTTACTTTGAAGATCTTAGTCGTATTAATTATGCGTTAGGAATGTCCTCATTTTTTAAATATTTTTGTAATAAATCTAGGGATGTTCACTTAGTTCAGCCAGGACGACGTGGTATTGCTGTTTCTTATATATCTGTATCATCCCGTGTGAAAAAATTAGTCTGGCACTAGTCGGGCATTAATATGGCTTAAAAAGTCCGGCGAAGTCTTGCAAAAGTCTGTGCAGAAGTCTGGCTTAGACCACTGTGCCAGACTTTTGTTGGAATTATGTCAAGAAACTCATTTTTAACAAATACATAATTAGAATGGTACACTCATGGTTAATATCGGTTGGAATAGTGAAAATACATACTTTCAGATAAAATAGGAAAAAAGTTTTTTTAAATATTACAATCTTGTTTAAAATATAAATATATGTAATAAAAAGAGACAAAAGTTTATGTTATTGCGAATTTGACAAGACTTTGGCTACTATGCCAGATTTTTGCAAGACTTTCGCGAGACTTATTGAGCCAGACTATTCACAGACTAATTTTATTACACAAAAGTCAAATAGATAATAAACGTAATTGTTTTCTAGCGTTTTGCAATTTTTAAGCGGAGTAACTGTGATATATAATTTAAAAAAGAAAAATTATATTTTTAAAAATATTTATAACCGTGTATATGCGTGTTCATGTGCGTGTGTACGTGCGTGCGTGCATCATGCGTACGTGCATGCGTGCGTGCGTGCGTGCGTGCGTGTGTGTACGTGCGTGCGTGTGTGCATACATGCGTATGTGTGTGTGTCGTCAAATTTTGTGGTCGCCATAGGCTAATATTCTGAAGGCCACCGTACTGCGGTTTGTAAATTTTAGGTATATCAGATATGACCTAGTATAGACCTGATTTCATTTTGAAGCTAAGCAAAATTTTTTAAAAACAAAATGAAATCTTATTATAGTTCTATGCGTTAGATATGTCAAAAAGATACATAAATTATCAAAAAGAAGACGTAATATTCTCTCGATTACTGAGAGATTACGATTAAACTATTTTTAAATTTGTAAAATGGGAAAAAATTATTTTTGTCATTCTTTACATTTGATATGTAAAAAGATGCATATATCCGTAAATTTTATATATTTTCTTGATTGGCGTATTTTACAGTTACTTTAAAGTTTGTTTTTGTTATTTTAATCTTAAATTGTTTTTGTTAAGGAAATGCGAATTTTTAATTTTGAATATTTTTAAAAATTGCAAAAAAAGATTATTGAAAATTTATAAATTTAATAATAAATTTATAAATTTATTATTAAAAAATTTATACATTAGATAAGTAAAAAAATGTCCATTTATTGATAAACAAGGCATACTTTCCTTACAACTTATGTTTCTAACAGTTACTCAAGTTATTTTTGTGAACGAAATATGATTTAAAATTTTGAATATACATCTTATATGATCATATTTTGTGGTTACCATAAATTTGAAAAAATTTGTATTTTTCATTCAATTTTGTAGGATTATCATAAAAAACTGTCTATCAGTATAAAACTGATTAATTTTTTGAGCCAACGCCTCACCATTTTAATGCAGCTTAATACCTAGTATAAATTATATAGTAGTCTTTAACATTGTATATAACTTTGTGGATTATTTCTAAAATCACTTTTATCAATGTAAATATTCAATAAATTATATGTGCATTATTTATCTGTGAGAAAGTATTGTGCTAAGGCAGTTATCAGCGCTCTTTACGTAAGAGTTAGTAAAATATTATTACGTATAAGACAATCTTTACTGTAGTATTATTTTCCATATTTTTATTGTAGAATAAAGCCGTATTTGTACATACATATAATGCTACGTCCCTATCGCTATATAAATATACAGAATTCATCCCTATTTCATAAAGGAAACGTTGCATTTCCCAAGTTACCATACACATCATGCACCTATTCAACACTCAAGTGTGTCCATAACCCCATGCACTCTCCCAGCAAAAGACACCGCAATCCGCAACAAAATAATTAGTCTCCCCGCGGGCAACGTCCCGCGCACCGCAGTAGCGGCAGTTCACCACCAACTTCTTTCGCGCAAGCGCTACCACAAAGAGCTCTCCTAGCGCCCGACAAAAACAGCCTTTAATCAGGAATTTTCCCGCGCGCGCGCGCGCTCCCGCAAACTTCTATTTACCTTCGAGCAGTGGATCTTCGACTACACCCGTCCGGCGGAGCTTCATTGTAGCCCTTTGCGCCGGGGCCGCGTGCCGCGTGCGACTCGAAACCTTTTCCGCGGGCAAGTTGACTCCGCAAACGAGCCACTTTGATATTACTTTGCTTTTTAATTCCGGGAATCCCGGCGCACTTCCTTCCCGGCGCAGTCTCCCCGGTTTATAATGCTTTGAGTCTCGCGCAAGTAATCCATTCGTCTTTTCGGCCTTTGAC
This sequence comes from Gastracanthus pulcherrimus, assembly GCA_949152435.1. NCBI lineage: Eukaryota > Metazoa > Arthropoda > Insecta > Hymenoptera > Pteromalidae > Gastracanthus > Gastracanthus pulcherrimus. The sequence goes on from OX424574.1 coordinate 32,249,052, forward strand.
GAGGAATATTGACCGCGTGGACGTTCCGCCCCTTTGACGGCTGCCGACCGACACGGCGCGGAAAGAGAAGCAGCAACTGCGAGACTACCTCTCTCACTCTCACGCTCGCTCTCCAACTTATTTCTCTATATCAACTTCTGGCCAACTACTTTAGGGGTAGAGGTCTCTCGCGAATGACTTCGCTTCGAGGAGAAGTTCTCGCTGTGGCGGTAGTATAATTCGAAGCTGAGTTTACGTGCACGACACCGCTGCTATTATATACATACATATATGTATATATACGTATACGTACTCGTTTAGTGTATTTCCCGGGTAATTACAATGTCGGTAATAAGACGAATATATAGACACGCGGAGTGCAGCACTAGGCGACGCGTGACGCGCGACCAGAGAGTGAGATAGAGAGATAGAGAAAGAGAGAGAGGGAGAGAGAGATAAATAGATACTTTCTTATTGCTTTTACAAAAAATATAAAACAATAATTTATTTATCACAGAAGCTTCATCATAATATAAATATCACTTCGACTCGGTCAGGTACATGAAGTATAAAATTGTACATAAGTCATATACAGTAAAATTCGCACTTCCGTCATCGTATAAATCTATCATGTCGAGATATAAAAATATTTACAATAATTATACATACATTCACACAATTCGAGTCATTCATCTATGCATACATTATAAATACATTCGTTCTCATAACATTTAACCTAACTACAAAATAATTTAGGACGTTACAGAAAATAATGAACAGTATAAATCAGTCAAGAATTAGTCAAGAGCAGTGAAATGCTTCTTAACCGCCGCATTAAGCGATTTTCAGGATGGTAGTCTGTATCTCAAAAGGGAATGAATTGCACAGATGCGCACCTTGTATTTGGAAAGATATTCGTCCTGTCTAAGTGCGCATGTATGTAATCGAGTTCTTTTGCTTCACCTCTTACAGTACGCTTAGATTAATTATTTTTAAATAGTGATCTCAGGCAAACAGGTTCTTTAATGTTAATTATATTGTAGGCGGTGATCGCCATGAAAACCGCGTTTCTAGAGTCAATCCGTGTCCACCCTAATTTTTCCCTGTAATGAGTCATGTGCTCAGAGAGAGAGAGAGAGATAGATACATAGATACTTTATTTTGCTTGAGAGTGCTAGAGAGAGACTGAGAGAGAGAGAGAGAGAGAGAGAGAGAGAAAGAGAGAGAGAGAGACAGAGCGAAAGAGAGAGAGAGAGACAGAGAGAGAGGGAGTTTAATTCCCCAAAGGGAAAGTTCGCCGGTATAACTTCGGGAGCGCTCCTCGATACACTTGGTACCGCAGCACACGGCGAGTCTCAATGTAGCGGAAGAGCGCAGAGGATCCGAGGTACTAATGTGTCGCGCCCGTTGCCGAGGCGATCCGTCGTTTATATAGAGAGACCGCGGCCAACTGCTATCGAAGTTATTACTTCGTGGGTGGATGGTGGGAGGTATAGGGGTGGTTGATTGCAGATTCGTAAAGGATGGCTATGAGTGTAAGTTAATTAATTACTTGATTAACGTACTTTGGTATGCTAATTAAATTTCGATGCAGGTTGATTGATCTAATGATATAGGGTTAACTTTGTAAAGTAAGCTTCTTCGAAGTTAGGAAGTCCTGGGGTTAGAAGTAACCGCGGGACACGTGGTGAATGGGGCTTTATTTATACTCTTATTTACAAGTCTTGTAATTGTAATAGAAAAGAGAACGTAATTTTTCAAATAATTTTTTAATTAATTTATAGAATCAAAATATCGATTTAACTGAATCAAAAACTACAATCTGTATTAAAAATCTAAATTCACGAAAATCACAATATTATTCGAGATTTCGAATTCCGATATTTCTTCTACAATTCATTGGTGAATCGTGGTTTAGGAAATGGGATTCGAATTAATCGAGAAAATAAATGAAAATGAAATGCGACCACTCGTTTCCAAAAACAAAGACGCAGTAAATATTGTGCCCCCAGAACAAGACTATGAGAACTAAAAATTTGTTCACTTAATGTTTATACTCCAAATAACTTTAAAAAAAAGATGACCTTTATGCACTTTGAAAATCCATTATAAAGGTTCCGAAACTTTAAATAAAAAATGGTTTTCTACAAAAATATGGAATTTTTAGGGTTTCAGTTCTATTGTAGGGTGTGATTGTATTATCTAATCAGTATCTACAGGCTAATTGACAGATACACTGTTAATGAGCTTATACCTATGTCAGATATACTGTGACCGTGTAATACATATGATCTACTATACTTTTCTCACCTAGTAGAATTATAAATTGCACTCATCCAACTTTTCTAGGGCTGTAATATTTTATATGATTTTAGTAAGATTTCATCATAGTAGTTAATATAATATACACTGTGTTATTATACTTGTAAATACAATTTTTTTATTCCGAAGTATAAAGTTATTTTCATTACCATCTATCTTTAAAATTGCACCTTTAAAACATTCGTTAGTATTCATGGAATTATTCTTGATCATTGACTAATATGCCAATATTGAGTATTTTAAAAGCACCAATTTAATATTCTAAACAATAGGAATCTCTAAATAAAAATAGTCGTTCTGACGATTAAACCCCAAACTGACCAACTTTTACACTAAAACCGTTTCCATTAAAAATGTGCATATCTCCGAAATATTAATTACGCCGCGCCTCGCACCTCTCAAGCTCCACCACCAAGCCACTGACAAACGGCGAACAATGAAAAAGCGAGGAACCGAAAATATGATACGGCCGCTCTCCGCGCTCAAAGTGCACTTGTATACACAAGCTCTCCCGTCAAAATCCCTTATCTCGACAAGTAAAACATTTATCACCGCGGCGCAGCCCGACTCGGGCGCTCCTCGCGGTACATAAGTTCAGCGGGCAGATTTCGATTGCGCAAGTTTGCCCGCCATTCATTCGGCAAAACTTATTTAACTCCGCGCCGTTATAGACCAAGAGCGAGAGAAACAGAGAGAGACCACCGGCACCCTGGGCGCTGCTTGTAAACCGGTCGAATGATTGTGGAAATCCGCGGGTAATTCCAGAAACTTGCATTTCTGTTTACTCGCCAAGCTACCGACGCTGCTTCTGTAAGGGCCAGTGCGCCTAGCGCGCAAAGTTTCGATTGGACGATAATATATAGCGTACAGAGCGCCCGGCAGCGCCTCGTCCGCGAGAATGATCAAGTGATTCGAAAAGTTGGTGTATAGAAGAGAAAGGAGAAGCTCTCGCGCTCCGTATAGTATTTCAGCGCTGGCGATGTGCTCCGAGTTTTATGATCTCGCCGGTCGTGTGTATATATACGGATACACTGGCTGAGGGGAGGGGGGGAGGGTGTTACGTGATGTGTATACAGGTACGTGTACACGTATAGCCCGTGTGTACGCGCTCTGGGTTATAAATCGTTACCTGCGCCCTGGTCCCGATCACTTTCCTGGAAGCGGCCGCGTCGGCCCGCGGATGCGCGCGCGCGCTCGCTTTTCTTGGGAGGGAGGCTAGAAATGGTCGCGGGGCGGCAGGGTAAGTGGAACGGAGCCGCGGCTGACTCTCCCCGTCAGCTGGCTGGCCGTGGAGTGAGGGACTGCGCGGAAGAGAAATCGGAGCGACCTGTACTGTGTGCGTGTGTGTGTTTATTGGAATGGTAGGTTTGTTTTATGTGTATATATAGAGGGGTGAATTGAGCAAACAGATGAAGTTTCGTTGCCTTCTGGGAATGCGAGGTTATAGCGGCTGATTGTCTGTCGTTTATTGGAGTGGTAATCGGTGTGCTCGTGTGCTGAGGTTTTTATTGCGGAATGCTGTACTTTTGACATTTAAATTCATAATTTAGTGTATATCAATGGTATGTCATTTTATTTTAATATAAAAGCGTACAATTAGATTTACTTTGATTAGTCATTAATAATATTGATAGTAATGAAGTGCACAAATTGACGTCAATTATAAATTTATGTAAAATATAGTGTTATTAGTACTGCAGAAAGACAATTAAAGAAAAAATGTGCATACAGACCATATTACAGATGCTGCTATCAGTATTGGAAGAAAATGACGTTATTTACTCACCTGCAAAATAAAAAAAATCATGTTGTTAAGAATATTATTACTGTACACGTTTATTGCTACATTACTAAATTTATAAATTATGATAACGAATTTTGATCAACTGTGATGGGTCGAATGGTTATTTTTATTCTTTTCTTCTATTTTTATATACATGGTATATTACATTAGAAGATAAAATGTTACATGTTTTATAAATTCAAATCATTTATAGAATATGAAAAATATTTGGTAACAGAAGTATGAAAATTACTGACTAAATAAAAAATTATACAAGTATCATGTTCTCAACGGAATGTAAGTTTATTTCTCTTAATTACGTTTTTCTATTGAAGAAGAGTTTTTAACTTTGAAACTCTAATGAAATACTTCATCAAAGGTTCATTGGCATCAAGAAAAAGGTGTAATAGAACATCTCACAGGAAACCTAATTTTGAGGTCCTATACAAAAATTTCTCTCTCCATTCCTTGTAATTTCAAACAGTAATACTGTGCAAGAGGTCACATTGAAATATTTTTAATTAAATAAAGTAAAGCACTAACTAAAATTAAATAAATAGTACGTAACTCTCATAGAATATTTATACTTCAAAACATCATATATGATAGAAACAATTTAGTCTGATAAATTAAGCAGTTTAAGGAATTTAGCATTGTTTTGTTACAAATAAAGCCGATTAAAACAGAATGTCAATTAACTAGTCATTCTTATTTTATATCAATAAATCAACTTATAATAATTTACAAATGTTAAGCAGTACGTTATTTAACACAGAATATTAAAGAGCGATTCATAAGGATTAATATCTACCGAGAAAAACATTCATCAAATACGTATCAACATATTAATCGAGTTACCAAGATAAGAAGATATTTTGTAGCAAACTAGAAAAACACACTTTTATACATCCTCACGTGTTAATATTAAATTTAGATTTCCAAAATTCGGGCATGAAGTGCTATTCGCAATATAATTACTAAAACTCAATGATTTTTACACTTAAAATTTTTCAAAATAAAAATAAATCAAATTTTCCATCGTGTAAACTGCTTCAACTAGTACTACTCTCCCCTATTTCGGAGAAACAGAGTTTTCCTTATTAAACAATTTTCTTCCGTAGAACTTCAATGTATAAAAGAAAAAGATACATTGGCATTCCTAACGCGCTGAGTGCGTCTGCGCTATCATTCGCATCTATAAACGAAAGCTGCAGTAATATCTCTCAAAGACGCAGCTAAGACGTCGGTAACGTAATCGATATACCGGAGAAGCTAAAACGAGCAACAACTCTCTCTATCTATCTCTCTCTCTCTCACTTCCCCTCTCTCCCTTGTGAGACATCTCCACCGCTCTCAGCTCATTCCTTTCTCCTCTTAGAGTATCTTTTCAAGAAGTCGATAAACGCAGATGCTATAGGCGCGCGTGCCGCTCAGCCAAACTTCGATCGAAATACTTGTTGCGCGCCGCCAAATGATGATGATACAGCGATTAAAGTTGGGAGCATCCAATAATTGCGTTTGGAATGACGATCGGTCTTCCTCCGGTCGGCCTTTCAAGTCGAGCGGACTCTGGCTCTCTCTCTCTCTCTTTCTCTTCCTCTTCCTCTCTTCCTCTCGCTCTCTATCGACTATCCATTATGCGGCCAATTCAGCGACATCGAGCGGGAAGACGGATTATTTTTTACGTCTATACGTATATCAGTGCACTTTGAAGAAGAGAGGCTTAGCAGCTTGCAGAGCACGAGACCGGCCGAAGAGACTTGACAATGTAAACGACGGAATTTATCGTGAATTGGTATTATACTGAAAAATTCTGGAATTGGGTCGGACTTTATTGTTCGGAATTCTGTTAATGCTTTTAACAGCGTTATTTGCGTTTTACGTATTCCTTTCTGCGAGTTTCGTGAACTCGTTTATTCAGGCTTACGAATAGCATCTGCTGTTTTTTTCATCCTGGGCTTGATATAAATTGAAAAGTTGCTTGTATCGGGATTGACGCTTAATTAATTGAATTAATACTTTTTTAATTAAACTGTATCTAGAAATGGAAATAAACAATACTAGAGTAGCGTAACAATCAGTTTCGATAATTAAAATTTAAATTATTTGTATAAAGTTCTGTGTATCATAAATGTTTTCAATATTTCTAATTTGCTTTACAATTGCTTATTACTAAAATTGATGTATCTTTTGATTTATGAATTTCGAAAATATTCTACTTATTACTTAATTAGAATCAATGAGATAACAGACATTTAAAAGTTAGAGTACCGCATTTACATCGAGATAATAGACTTGAAAATTACGTCAATCGAAAGCCTCACCGGTGCTTTGTGGAAGGTTACCAGAAAGTTTTCAGGCTGATTAAATCTTCTAAAAAGTTTAACTGCTATATTCCCAACTTTCCCAGAAATTCCTGACTGCGAGGGGCTCAAAATTTTTAATTATTCACATATACCCGACAATAATTCTTCCTCCGACAAGCATTAACTTGCACTTCGCGAACCACGTCCTCTGCAAATCTTGCAACGATCATAATTCAAAAAATGAGTCATAATGCATTAAACATGCTGAATAATTATTCACGTCCTATCTACTTTGCATGTATCGCCGTCGCGGAAAGAACAGCTAAGTTTTAAGCCTCGTAATATCGTCTCATCCGTAAAAGCGAAACACCACCCCCTTCTCCTTCTCCTCCCACGGTATATGTAAGAAGGCTCGCCATGCATTTATCATCGAATTAAGATTATACGGCGCCAAAAGCCACTGAGCACGAAGCAAGTACTATTACTCCCTCCCTCCCAGCTTTCTTCCATTGCTGCTGAGCTAGATTTCAATTCGCAGAGGCGCGAGATCGAATTAAGATGAAACGGAAGTTTAATTTCGCAGAAATCATCAGGCGAGTCGGCCCGGACGCTGCTGCAGTCTGGTGTCGCTGTGAAATAAAGCGAGTGTAAGGGAAAAAACGAAGAGATAGAGAGAGAAAGAGAAAGCGGAAGTAAGAACGACGAAGGAACTCGGCAAGCTCGAGGAAGAATACGATCTCCCCGGACTGCAAGCGAGTCTCGTTGGGTATAATAACACAGGGCGAAAGAAGTAAAAGTGACACCCCACCCCTTGTCCGCGCGAAAAGTTTATACAACATTCTCTTCCTCTCCTCTCTGTCTCCGTCGAGATGATGACGGAGTGCGCGCGGGAGCTGATTACAAATATTAACTACTTCCAGCGGCCTCTGAAAACGCGCCTCGTCCTCTTTTTCCTCCCCCACCCCCGACCCTTTTTCTTCGTCCCTCGCTGTTACACACAGAATCAGTGGCGGCGGAGCCGAGAGATCGCGATTTATTCAGCCTGTTTTGCATAATCCAATCGCTCTCTGGGACGCCTCTCATCAAAGCGTAATCCTCGAGCGCTAATTAAGACATTTCGAAATTTGACGTTCCAACCCGCTGCCACTTCAATAAGACGCGCGCGCTGCTTCATTCCCTTCCTCTTGCTTCTACTTCTCGACGGCATCCTCGCGGCGGTAGTATTCCAGCTTGCTTTGCCGCCTGAGAGTGGCTCTATCTCGCTCTTTCTCAATCTTACGCAACGTCAGCCGGCGTTGCGCGTTGGTGATCCGATTTTAGAAAGTCCTTACGGCATGTTTGCTATTCTGATAATTGCCGTAGTAATTGGAATGATATAGATGAACTGATAATTGCTGCTTTGATGATGTGTCAAACACTAATATTCAAATTGCGAGCATATACATATACTACATTTTGGTGCCAGACTGTCGATAGTATTAATGCGTTTTTCTTCAAGATTTCAAAGACCCTGCCTATTAAGATATGCTTTTAACCCTGAGTTGAGTTTCTAGTATTTTATCGTAGAATAAAATTCTAAAAACAAAATTCAGAGGTGATTATTAGGCCTTGGAATTCGAATATATATGCAATACATTTTTTTTAATTATTTTAGTTTCGTAAAAACTGACTTTCTCCGCATTATAAGATCTGAAATTGTCTACTACGAGCAGACGAACATATTTATTTTTCAAGTTTATCACATGAAAATTTATATAAAAGTGTATGGGTCCTGAAAAACCCACCGGAACGTCAAAGGTTAATATAAGGATTAAAAAAGTAATAAGTTTCAATTTGGATCTGTTGAAATTAATATTATTATTGACTTCTAAGGTTAGTCTATTATATGTAATATGGATTAGGCTGGAAAGCAACCAGTAAGAGATCTGCTATATCAAAAAACCGGTAGTTTATCTTATCTTTCGATAGCGAGAAGTAAGTTTTAAAGCTTAATCAAAATTTGAGATCTGAAGTTATGATACTCTGCCTGTCATAATTTTTACGGTATTTATTCATAGATAGTTTAGTTTCTCAAATATAGCATATGAGTAATGAAAGTAATTTGTTTATCATTGATAGAACATGATCTCCATTGATCTTTTACTCCTCATTCACAATGTTATTCTTGTATTTTAGAAGTTCAGATAGCGCCTATAAAATGTTTTTTTTCACTTTACTACAGCGGTTTATTTCAGGTATCTAGAAAAACATAAGAGAATTGGCTAATTTATATTTAATGAACGTTTCTTAGATGTGCTGGCGATAAGGGTCGTTCGATCAATGCGTTTAGGACACATACTATTGGGGTTCATTCCCAGAGCGTTTATTAGCAGATCGCGTGATGCTGAGTTGCCAAATATTATTTTGCATAGCGCTAATGTTATTCCTGGCGATGAAATCAAGTTTGTCGTGCTCCACATTGGAGACCGAGAATTACAGCCACATGTAGAAAATACACGTGTTTAGCTGCTCTAGCGAAATTCACGGAGTTTCAAAACATTCTTGCCTATTCGTTTACTTTTTTGCCTGCATTAATCTTCAATAATGATGTGGGAGAAAAGTTAGTATTTATATTTTTTATAAGTTTATATCTGATATACATCTTAATAAATGCTCTTTGCAAATGTTACTCTACAAGACATTTACAAATTTCAACCCTTACACTCTTATGGCATTTCCTGAAAATATAATGACACTGTCAATAAAGTAATCATTCAATCGATCAATCTTAAAGTTTAGCGAAGCTGAGTGCATATACATATGCGCACATGCTGGAGCGGAATGTTCTTGATCTTACTACCAACTCTGTCCGGAAAAGCGCCTTCAGCGCTTGCCGACCTCTTGCGATATTCAATATCCAAGTTTGATTTGTGCGTTATGATTCGCTCGAACAAGGACTTTCGAGACGGGCTCCGTGTGCCCCGCGTCTTAAGGGAGCCTTGGCTCTCTCGGTTCCTTTATCGGATGTGTACGCATGAAAATGTCTTATGCATATAACCAGAGACGATATTTCAACAAAGTAGACTGTTGATTTAATCAATTAAAAGGAATTTGAACTATAAGCTAAAAGTATATCTGTATTTAGCTCTATCTAACATTGTAAAAACCCAGTGAATAAAACTACGAGAATTTTAAGTATCAAAAATCGATACCAATAGTTTCATCAAAATATATGACTCGGACTCCGTAAACCTTTCTTATGAGTGAGTTTTGCCAAAAAATTTACGTAAAACTAACCTTTAAAGACTTTTGATTCAAAAAGTGTAGATATTCGTTTTGAGTAACGTTTATTTTTTCTAAGATCTTTAACTTATGAATATGTATCGTTAATCTATAATCAAGGCTCTAAGACTGAGTGGCTATTAGAATATTCCAAAGTAGTAAAAAGTAGTTTAAATTAAGGAGGAGGTTGTGACACTTCGGACGCATACACGTATATTTAAGGTTTTTGGATCTTTTGGTGTCGTGGTCCAACAGGTGCTCGGATATCAAGTCGTGTTGTAGTTGCCTCCAAAATCAATACCGTTCAGAATTTAGTTCAAATTTTTTTCTGACCAGTTTTAAAATAATGTTAACAGAAATATGCAATATAATTCAAATAAAATCTTGGAATGATTATTTGGAGATCGTCTAAGGTATCAACACTTACCTTAATTAATATAATATATATCAATCTACGTTAAATATAAATTAAAAAACTGTGCATTTCAACAATTCATTACTATATCATATCATTTTACATACCAAGCTACTATTGCATTACCCAGTTTCTTAATAATTTCCTTCTTAGCCAGGTCTAAAATTGGCCGATCTCCAAAAATAGATTGCACCCTCCGCGATCAATCTTATTTAAAAATGCAATATAAATTCGCGAGCCGCGAGCGCGCGCACTCTTTTCTCATTCCGCTCATGAAGCTCGCGAGAGGCTAAAAACCTTTCCGCAAATAAATCGCGAATTAAAATCCACGAGAATTTCGTGCTCTCTCTCTCTCTCCCGCTTTCCCTATGCGCTAAAAGCGCGCGATACGATGAATCCATCGTGTCGGTCAGAGGTCGGATTAGTATATACATATATACGAACGAAGGCAATAGTCTACGAGCGAGAGAGATAGAGAGAGAGCGAGAAGGAGGGAGAAAGGGCGAAAATGGAGAAACGGAAGAGTAGTTTGTACCACGAAGCGCGAGGTCGCGTGGGTGATTGCGTGCGCGCGGCACGGCGCGGCGCGTCGCTTGCATGTCTTCGTGAAAGGGGAGCCGAGGGCATGCCGACATGCTAAGACGATAACTTTTATTCCCGATTATACAGGCGGGAGCGAGCGCGAGCGCGTGAGGAATCCCCTGATTGAATCTTCAGTAAATATTTTGATTCCTCGGAACAGTGAGGAATGCCGCTGGATTGGTATTGCGCGCTGCGAGGAACTTTCGGCGAGTTCACGGTGTGAAACTTGATTCGGCACTGTGGAGGAAGTGAAGGGATCGCGAGCTGAGGTTTCTTTTGGGTTTTCGTTGATGTTGATTGCGTCACGTAGATGAGAGTGAACGCTTGATTAGGGGTTGTGTGATCTAGGATTCAATGGGAATTGATAGTTTTAATTTATGTAGGTTTATTTTTTCTTGTATTTACATTGTGAAAGTCGTAAATATTTTGTTTTAAATTAGATGTGTTTGTATTATATTATTAAAAAATTAAATTGTTTAAGTAATAAACAATTATAGCAGAATGAAACTACGCGATGACCTTAAAATAGGGGTGAAATGAACGGTCAGGTCAGCGCATCACGTTACAGCTGACCCTTGTAACCCTGTTTTGGAACAAGAAATCAAATTATTTCAACTGGAGTATTACTTAACTACTAGCTACATCACTCGTACGCTAACGCTCGCTCGTATAAGTTAAAATTAAAATAGCAGAATAATTATAAAATCTTTGTACGTAATATTATTATTAGTATACTAGAATATAAATTGTTACGAATTCGATTTTGTAAATCGTAGGCCAAACTCGCAAGCGCCGAAATATGAATGAATGGATATGAATGAAAAGGTATTGATGATTGCGAACGTCTCGTCGCATTGGATGTATTGATGCCAATTCGTAGGCCGTGTCACAGATTCCGGAGGGGGCACAGAGTGTAGAAGAACAGTGTTTGCCTATATAGACGGTAGACCACAGAGGCGATCGAATGAATGTGGAATGTTTTCTTTTTGTTTGTCAAAGAGACAAGGATGTTTGAAAAACAAGGAAAAGTCGCTTGCGTGTTTGGCTTACGATCTTTACTTTTTTGTTCAGATGTTTGACAGCTACGATAGCGATCGGTGGTCGTTCCGTTTTTACCTCTATAATTAAAAACTTATAAAATAATAAAAGTTTTCTATAATAAAGTTCTGTATTATTTATTGTATTGATAACATAAATATTATCTATTAACAACAAATGATCTAATAATATTCAATACAGTGTACCAAGCGAGTCTATGGCTAAAGATGTTAAACTTGGAAGCATGTTTAAATATAAATAGATGATGATAAGCTATCATATATTTTCAATCAATACGTGAAATCATTGGCTCGGGTGCTTAGTTGTACGTCTGTGGGGGTTTGAGAGTGAATCTAAGAGTTATTTAGTTTAATTTTATTAATTTTTGTTTGAAAATAAAATGTCTATTTATTAAGATGATTCATAAATGTTGATGTATGAATTTGTATATTAGTTTTATAGTTTAACATTTAATTAACCATCAAATGAACTATTTATGATCACACACCCTGGTAGAAATTTATTCCGTCCCCTTTACTGATCTATGTAGAATAATCTCGCGCTGTGTAGATCTATATAGGTAAACTAGATAGTTAATATAAAGGCATCTAACGGTCGTCCCTTCTGGTTTCCCATATTGTTATTTTTTTTTTAAGTGGCATTTTGAACTCGAAAGTTCATTGCCTCATCTACGCAAGCCTTTCACGTTTCCCAATTTTGTGTCAACCCCATCCATTTCGCGCCCTCCCGCCCAATTTCAGTTATATTTTACATAAGCAAAATTACGACAAGAAAAACTCTTTAAAGGTTATGTTTTAAGAAATAGAACCATAATCTATTCAGTATTATTTTGATTTACACGTTATTGTTCATCTATTATCATTTTCAGTCAATGTAGATAACCTCAAAAGTGTAAGGTTTTTAAGATTCAGATGCATTGAGTTGTTTTATTTATAATGTATTTGAGTAAGATTTATTTAGACCATTTATTATATGTGTTCTATTTTTGTATTTCCTACTGTGATTAATTTATAGTCAAACACTTTCATTTGACATCTATGGTCAGTTAAAACATAATGCTTTGTTATTTATGAAGAAAATTATCATCTACATATGTTCGACTAATGTATTTGTCCTTCATAATGTTCTCACGGGTAAGCAGTTTATGCAGAACTCACATATGGATTAAAAATTATTTGCAGCTGTAAAATTAAAATTCTAGATTTTAAATAAAGCACGCCATAAAGTACACATTTGTACATATGATATTATTATTATTATTTATATATTACTTTTCAAGAAACAACTAAATCAATCAATAGCATTATTTTGTGATCACTGTTTTTCTTCTGCAAGGAACATTATTTCTAAATTTCCACTTTTTAGGTTAAATATGCTTTCTGAACATTTTTATATATAAATAGTATGAATAGAACTGTAGTTCTTATCAATATAAATAAAAGCTTGTATGTTAAACTTTTGTAACATTATGTATAGCATTAATTTTCACAATAAAAATTCTGTACAATAAATAATATTTATAGAATTTTGTATATTCTAGTACTATCTAGTCTGTCTATAAATGCCTTTATAGCCAATATCGGTGCCACGAAAAGATCTCTACCAGGACATAAATAATAATTTTAAGTTGCAACATTTTTAAACATTTCAGTTAAATGGACCTATATTTTTTTAAATTATAAATCCCGATACTGCAACACTAATTTTAACTTAATTATTACATTTTAAAATTTTAATTTAAAAGTAATTGTTAAAAAAAATTAAGTCAAAAATAAATAAAATAAATTAATAAGATAAAATAAAAAAATAATAAAAAAATTTTAAATATATAAAATATGTGTTTATGGACTATGATAGTGATCGTCATGTTTTTAAACTCTTGATTAAAGAGCGCTTTATTATAGAATCATAATAGAGAAGAAAAAGTATGTAATTTATATTTCCAAAAGTCCACGTCACTGGTCTCTGTAATGTCGACTAAGACTGGAAATTAGTCATTAAAATTGAAGAATATTAAATAAAAAAAAGATAGTAAATCTGTAATTAAATCTCAAAAGCAATCTAAGGCATTCTAAAAAAGAGTATTCCACTTAATATTGATTTACTTTTGATTTAATTTGTTTATCTTTCTTATATAAATAAGCGATTTTTCAATAACCTTTGTGTTTGCAAATTGAAAGCAAGAAATATCGGCAATTTATGGTATTCGTCGATTTGCACTTTATCAGCATTATTGCTCTCATTTTGCTAAAAATCAATATCTTTATTATACAGGAGTCGCATTGTTTATCATGAAAAATATTCAAAACAGTATTTTGGTTACAAATAACAACAGAATTTTATGAAATTTGAACCAGTCAATGATTACACAAACTTTAAGTGCATACTATGTGGATCTTTTTCTAAATCAGATTCCAGTAAAAATGTGAATTCTTGAAAAAAAAATCGACTTAATATATACCCATTGATTTTATACAAATATTATATGATTTTCAAAAGATTCCGTTATTCTTTGGATTCGAAAAATACGTTTTACCTTTCACTTCTCCATAAGTATATACGTTCTAGCAAAAAAAAAAATATATATATATATAAATTTTATGTATAATCCTGCAAAAAGTCCAATAATAAATTATTTAATTATTTTATATTTATATTTATATATAATCAATGCATGAGAGTCTCAACCCTGTAAAATATAAAGTGAAATTTTGAAGATCTATTTATATATATATGTAGGGTGAACCAGCCAGTGAATGATCGAATTGTTTAAATCTGGATTTTAGAAGTTGATATTATAATATACATATTTATATGAAGAAAATAACCATTAAAACTGCATTTGTTATTTATTTTTCTTTAAGTAATGCTGTTTGCTAACGTTATTAATTTTAAATTAATCATAAAGTTAAAAATCCAAGAAAACGTAGTAAATAACCGCACACACCCATTGAATGACCATAAACAAGCTAGCGAATGACTGGTTAAAAAAGACACTGATGCCAAAGTCATGTATAAATTAAAAGATTACAAATCATATTCTAGTAAAAGATAAACAATATAGAAAATAGATACGACAAAAGATCTTCTAATTGATTGAAGTATTTATTTTTGTTTTGTTGTGGAGATCTCATAACCTAACATAATTTGATCAGTGGGTCATTTACTGACGAAACACTTTCGTATCTCGCCAAAGAATGACCGACAGAGTATTTACTTAAATGCCTACTTATAATTACTTTTCTTTATTTAAAATTAATTTTATTTATTAATTATTCAATTTAATGTGTCATTATAATCTTTATTTTATTTTATTGTAGTGATTTTGTATCTTTCTGAAGTTATATCAGTTGGTCATTTACTGGCAAGCAGTCTTATTTTCAACAGCAATGAATGACCTACACAATATTGAAGAAAATTAATACGTAAAGTTATCTTTACTGTATATAAAATACATTTTATTAATTGATTACTATTTCTGATCAATGTATATTTGGATATACATAAATATAATATATATTATTTTTAAAATACACATATTTAAAACCTGCCTTTTTAGTGCCTTCTTCCTAAAAATTGACGATTTCGTAATGAATGGGTGACAAACTACATATCTGCATTATTTCAAGTACGAATAAAATGTTGTAATGCTCTTTAAATACTCTTAAACCAAAATATGGAATAATAAAAGTATAAATAAACTCTATATATTGTACAATAAATCAATAATTTTTAAACGTATAATTTACATTTTTTGTCTAACCGTCATTCACTGGTATGCGGTCAATTGCTGGCTGGTTTACTGTATTGCGTTTACTATTGATTAGTTAGATTTATTATAATCATTATTATCTTTAATCCAAAAAGTAAAATACATTGTACATATATTTTATATCATTAATTCACGTTGAATCTTTCCAATTTTCAAAAATACTCAGATATACGAAATAATACATCTACATAAAAAGCATATTAAAAACATAATATTATGTTGAATATTAATTTTCATGATTTATTATGATTATTATTACCTCCATCGCAAGAAATAAAATACATTTTACATTTATTTTATGTCTTTAATTCACGTTAAACATCTCTGATTTTCGTAAAAACCCAGGTATATAAAACGATAAATCAACATGAAAAGCATATTCAAAACACAATATTATGTTTATTATTAATTATTAGCATTGATTATTAACATTATTATCTGTAGTGCAATACATATAATATTAATTTTATGTCTTTAATTCACGGTAGACTTTATCGATTTTCGTAATTTTCCAGATATACGAAATGTTTAAACTACATAAAAGAATGTATTAAAAATATATATCTATTGTAACGGAATATTCTCTTTTATGTAGAAAAAGAATGTTCACAAGAAGGAATAAAATGAAACACAAAAAACACTAAAAAATTTTATCCAAGTTGACATAATAAAAATGGAGGAAATACATTAGAAACCACAATTAGACAACATAAAAACGCATTAAAAACATTAAAATATGGTAAAAGAACATTTTTGTTTTTGTAAGAATACAATTACCACACAAAAAAAAAAGAAACACATAAAACAAAAAAATAACCCCTTCCAAGTAATTAAGATACAGTTAAAAAAATGCGAGTAAGACATCAGAAACGACAAAACGGAGAGACAAAAGAGTTTAAAACCATAAAAACGTAAGAAACATGATAGCTACATACGTCTTTTTGTAATAAATTAATACAACATAATAAAAGAAAATAAATGCAACACAAAAACGATTCAAAATTACGAAAGCGCTAAAAAATTGATGAAGAACTGAATCATGATTATTCGGAATATTAATATAATGTAGATTACATTTTTATCACTGTATGATATAAAGCAGATAAATTGAATGATTTGCATCTTTTAATAGAATTCAATCTCTCCTTATCAAATGGATCTAAATATATCTAAATATAAATGTACTTAGTTATATTGAGTCATTGTATAGAACTATATCTTCATAACGAAAATAGAACTGCTTGCTTCTACGTTATGAAAATTAAAAATTTGAATAGAAGAAAAATAGAAGAAAATATAGCACTCATTATCTAAATTGCTTCGAAATTAGTAATGCTTTAACATATGTTTACATATAACACTCAGATCATATTTTCATTTTTCTACTTTTCACTACACTAAAATAAACTTTTCTATTTTTATATTACGACCCATCGTCCCATTAATATTACGATTTTTCGTATATTAATTTTTTTCATAACACTTATTTTAAGAAAGACCTCCACTGATTCATCAAACGCTTATCATGTTCATAATTCAATTTAAAATTTAGATTTAAGAAGTAAGTTATTCAACAATCACAGAAACGAATAATATACAAATTTTAATAAAAAAATAATATCCAACTAATAATTATTACAACCCTGTCCTATTATTTTTTACGAAAAATAAGCTCTTCAATAAATCAAATTTAGCATTTTGTATTGATGCATCTTCTACTACTAAAGTCTTTAAAAAATAAATTTTATTTTTAATACGACTTTTTTAATATTAGTGAATACCCAACTTAGTCATTGCTGCACCACACCTTCCATTTCTGTTTCTAGCTCCAAAAGAAATTCTAAACGTTCTCGCACGCACACGCGCCTGCAATTTAATGAAAATCATTAAAAGCGAAGCAAAGCGCATTTTTGCACTTTCTAATTCCACCAACTGCTCGCTCCACTTTTGATTCAGGGTGTAAGTTTTGATGTTTGCGGTCATATAAAACGCGCTCGGCTCCGACCTCGCATAACACCCCTACGCGTATATAATACGCCGCGACACGTTGATTTACCGAAAGGAATAATTCTCGTGCGAGCGAAAAAGCGAATTTTCCTCTCTCGTTCTCTACAGCAGCAGCAGCAGCAGCAAGTCACAACGTGGCTATAGCTGTAAAAGAGGCGAACGCCATGCCACGCCGAGAAGAAGCACAAGCGCAACACAGCGCCTGAGGAAAATTGCTCGCTAAAACCGCTCGGGGCGAGCGCTGCACACTGCCTTCGCTCTTTTCGTGCTTTATTTGCTCTTCGAATGGTTATAAGGCGCGGGCGCGACCGAGCGAAAGAGAGAGAGAGGGGTAAAAGAAAAAATAATGTGATCACTTCGGAAAGCATGTGCGAGAGAGAAAGAGAGAGGGAGAGAGAGAGAGGGGAGAAAAAGAGAGAAACTGCTGCGGTCGATTCGTACAAGAATGAACAACGAATCTTCTGTTAATAAAACAGAAGTGAAAAAAAATTACTGCTGCGCTCCAGTAGAGCGCGGGAAATAAATGAAAATACGCAAAGCTCAATAAGAGGTAGAGAAAATTAGAAGAGAGGGAGAGAGAAAAAGAGGGAGAGAGAAAGAGAGGGAGGAACCTAGTTACACGTTGTAAAGCACCAAAGTTTTAATTGACTTATTGCTCTTCCTTGTATTTGCTTTTCTCATTATTTTGCAATTAAAAAATACAAATTGCAATCATAAAAACTGTAATAATTAGTTGGATTGAGATTTATTCGGTATATGTAACGAATGTAACTTAAGTTTGTAAAGTAAACAAAAAATTCGTAGAATCTCTTGGCGTAACTTTTACTTTATCCTTTTAATGAAGTACATTCGAAACACTGCAATTATACATTCTGAAATGCTAAATTCTAAGTTAAAAATATTTAAAATTCACATTATTTTTGTGGATCTAATCAGATTATTCAATGGCATTTTATAATGACTAACAATCAGTTTAGAAAAATCTACTTATTCACGAATTTCTGACCTGGTAGAATTAAATGATGAGTAAACCGAGCGGGTTCCAATAAACCCTCTCGGATATACACACGCCTATAAAGCATCTCACTAAAACTTTTTCACGAGCGCTAGCCCCGCATTACAATTTTTATTAATCCTTAAAAAGGTTCTAATCTGTTTAAATTTCATAATTAAACTCCGACGTTCCACATATTCTACAAAACAGAAAACCATCGTCGTCGACTCCTACCTATACGCTCGAAAATCTGTCCGACAAGACCGAGGAAAACACAGCGAACAGAGCGCCGGAATCCAAGAAAGAGAGCAAAAATCTCTACACGCGCGGAGGGGACCAAAAATGCACAGCGCTCGACGTCGGGACAGAAGGGCGAGCACGTAAAAAGACTAGCACAGTGCACATACAGCTCGGCGGGAGGAAACGAGAGTCGCCTCGCGGTTTTCGTAAAACAATATATGTATGCCAGCGCCCTCGACGATCTCGTGGCCGCGGGCTGCGCGCAAATGGAGGGGAAGAGAACGCGTGCCGGTATAGGGGGGAAACGTATATATAGTTGACGTGTAATATTACTCCAAGTTAGGTGTACAGTGCATTGAAGCTCTCACTCGCTTGAGTGTGCATATTTCTATGCGCTGGTTCGAATATGCACGGAACCAATAAATGGTGCAGGGTGCATTTTTTAAAATGTTTTGTCAGTAAATGCATATAAACTTACATAGCATTAAGACTGTGTTAAATTTAGAAAAGTAAAGTAAGTATTCATAGATCAAAACAAATTCTTTTCGACGTAAGCGTTTCACATTTGTTTTACATAAGAGTAAATATGTTGAACGTTTTTATAACTATTAAATCTGATTACAGGAGCAATTTTTGGTGAATAGGCTTAGAACTTTCAAGAAATCTAAACCTATTAATCAAAAATATTCTTCTGCTTTGTAGGATAATGCATTATCAAAAGGATAAAAAGTTCTATTTACCATGGCAGGTAAATTTAACTGAACTCTGTTTCTGCATAAGGCAAATAAGTAGCAGAAGAGAATATACGCATATACAATATAACACCATTTTTCACTTTACTAGGATAACTTTATTCGGATACGCGGCCAGAGGAATATAAAGTTTATTCTGTATCGTGCGTACACAACAATGGTTATACGACGACTGTCTCAAAAAACCAACTAACATATAAGCTAGAAATACCTAGCAATGTCTTAAAAAAGAATAATAAATATATAACTAAGGGATCTCATCATTAACCGATATTATTGGAATCGGGAACTGATTCTACAAATTTCATAAATTTTGTGTTTATAGACGACTATTTATGATTCCCTTATTTCATAAATATTTATTGTAACTTTAATATAATACGTTTATCCAGAACAAGCTTTAATTATTTACCTTCGTTTTCTAAATTTAACACTTAACTAGTGCCTTTAATAAAAGACTTTATAATCATTAATTAATGTTGAATAAATATGGTTTTAACTTATGAAATACGATGTTAGTTATGTAACATATAAAAGTTTGAACTATCTTGCTTTGGATAACTCTCACTCCTTTTGGTTTACACTGTTAGCAGTTCAAGCTAACCTTCGCTAAAATATATGTTATATTTTAAAATCTCTGAGTACCTAATTGAATCAAGTTTTATCCAAAATATTTAATAATTAATAATAAAAGAAGTATAGTTTATTGGTATATTATTGATGCAACCTGATAACTATTATTTTAGGTCCAGAAAATGGAATCGCGCGACTGGAGAAAAGTAAATGATTTCACGCTATGTTTTATTTCCATGTAAGTTTATTATATTATTCGTGCAATGATTTAAGTGACTAACCCCTATAACGTGCTTACCTTTATTATGAACAGCCAAACATGCTTCATAATACACTTCGTTTAATTGACACAATGTAATAAATAAATACTAATTAAAAAACAAATGCATTCTAATATATGTTTTAGTTATTAGAATTCGTATTCACTTTGTATACATTTGTATTCATTTCATATTATTTCATTTTCATTTTCTTACTATTTTGCTACCCACTTTACATAGACTAATACATTTTTCTGATCTTAAAGTACGAAAAGTCGTCACGGATTTTGTTGCTCGCTTCTACTCATACCGAACACTATATAGATCATCAACACACGCAGATTCGTGCATGTGCGGCATGCAACTTGTCAGAGAGAAAGAGAGGAACGCGTGCACGTGCAACTATATTTTCGTGCGTCACTCTAGCAGAGCAACAGCCTATATCCTACAGTTGGTGAATCGCCGCCACAGCTGCCGCTGCTAATACTGATACTGCCTGCATTAGCTCGAACGTCCGAAAGCTACGCGATTAAAGACTTTATTGCGGGGCGTGAGCCTTATGTAGCAGCGATTCGGATGAAGTTGTCAAAACCCAGCACGAGCGTTTGATTGAGCGGCGGATGGATCCGTTCAGTGTGGCGGTGGATGGGTAATTGATAGCTCGGCAGTAATTCGTAGAGAAATTGAAAGGGAAAAGGCAAAATGGACTTTAAATTTGTTAATTGTAAGATGTAGTGTATAGTGTAATGAGCTATAAATTTAGTCATTTGAAATAAATTATGAAATTGTTGTTTTAAATTAAATTACAAGATATTTTAACTTTTTTACTATTATATTTAGATATATGTTTCATTGGAAATGAAAAATATAATATTTAGTCTGCAATATTTTCTTTATATACATCGGAAAGTGTATATATATTATCAAAATACATGTAATATAAAATTCAAAAACATGCCATTCTTTGAATAAATGTTCCATTTTTATCAACTAAAGCTTTTAGCTAGAATACAACAAAAAATGAATGTTATGAGCTTACAATGTATATGTAATGTTGAGTGAGGAAAATGCACTGTAGTTTGAAGAAAAAAATAATGACCCATGATCTAATAATTTTGGAGTAGTATTTTATTTGTACTTTTAATACAATATAATGAAAACTAAGAAATAAGAGATCGAAAATTAGTAACGGATTGTAGCAACTAGTTAATAATGTAATTATTATCTGATATATTATTATTATAGCAGTAATAACTAAAGAAATGACTAGTATTTAACTTTACAACTAATTCTTATTCGTATTTTTCGAATACTTACCATATAATTAAGGGACATTAAAAAATTACCTCAAACTGTTTTTGAGAATTTGTACACCCCTCCCCCTCTCCCATCCACCCGCATTGTAAATAATAAAAAGAAAATATAAATGTATAACAAACACTTTGAACAAATAATGTTCTTAGGTTATCATTCCTTACTCCCAAATACAGGAATAAATAATATTCTCCAAAGCGTTTTACAAAACCCATTTTTTCGCAAAAATAAAAGAAACATCGTTTTAAAATGTCCTATACAAGTTCAGAATCGCTTCCCGTGCTCCCGGCAAAGCAATACGTACTTCAATAATAGAAAAAAAAACCCATCTCCAAAGCGCGAAACGAAAAATTTTAAAAGCATATATACTACGGGACTACGCATGCGGGGTGCGAGGGACGCCTACGGTCACACGCACACGCGCCACCCCCAAAACGCGTCGCACTGCACAATATAACGCTGCGCCGCGCTGAAAAAACTTTCATTCCAATTCAAATCGTCCCAGTTCTCAGCTACACGTGTCGTATAGTCTGTCGGTCCCGCGGCAACTCGCACCGGGCGCTTTTAATTCATTTTTTCTCTACATTCTTTTTTTTTCTTTTTTTTTTCATTTAAATCCATACAACCTCCATATACACGCACTTGTCGTCGTCGTTCTTTTCAGTTAGACCCGTGCTCTGCTCTCCAGTGCCTACACTCGGTCGCCGAGTGTAAGGGTGCGTACATAGTGAGAACTGCGTGGTTATGACTAGTTGCTATAAATCTGTTGACTAGAAATACCTTATGACTATTTCATGTTATCAGCTGCTTATTTTAATGATTGAAGATAGTTTTAGGGTATTTTTGTTTACAGTAATATCGTTAATTACAGTAAAAGAAACATTTAGAATTAATGTGCAATTCAAATGGTAAGGCATTACATTGAAATTAACCCATTTCTTCCCAAGCGGCCATTTTGTAGTCGATTGGATTTTTGCCTAAAAAATTGTCGAAAAAAAATAATAATAACCAATAGCACTTTTCTGAAGTAAAATTGTCCGCTCTTTCCGATTCCAAAGTCAGAATTTTGAAATTTCCGTTGCAAAATTTCAATGTGGCGGTTTTAGGCAAAACACCAAACGACTATAAAATGGCCGCTTAGGAAGAAATGGGTTAAAATGGGAAATTATCGTATTGAAATATCTGTATATAGATATGATATCAACATTCTCAGAATAAATTATCAATTGATCACCTCAAGGGTTCGCTTATACAGAGATATCAGAGATAGTTCTTGTTGAGTCTAATCCTCGACTTAAGACGTGGCAGACTCAACCAGATCTGACTTAACGGGGTATCTAGTTTTTCGTCATAACACTCTTTTATGCGTACATTGCTTTGAAGTACTACCTACCTATGACAACGGATAAGCAATCGTAGATCGATATTATCAGTGTGGCAAGCAATGGTAGCTGCAAGAGTACCTTCAGGGCCATTTCTACAATACGTTCTGTTTCCCATTTTGTGAGTTCCGTTGTCAGGTCAATGTGCTTGTGCAGGAAAGAGAATAGAGAATATTGTAGAAAGGGCCCAGCAGCGCATTAAGCAATTGTTTACAAAGAATAGATTTTCCTTCTGATCGAGCTAGAGATCAATAACATACTAGAAAGTCTATGAAAGCTAGAGAGGAGTCAGCATGATCATTAAAGACAGACTAAAAAAGATTGGCTCCTACGAGCCTGGATGGAGTAGATAAAATATAATGGCAAGGGTGTAAGTAAAGAAAAGCCATTCCAAAATCGATTGCTCGACATTAAAACAGTTCTGTAATGAAAGACAGATTCTCAGAGAGCCTGTTTTAAAGAGCATCAGGCCCAAGATGGATATAAGTCACACTAGCAGTCCTAAGAATACGTCTAAGAAGAAATGGAATATGAAACAGCAGAAGGACAGACAGGGTGGACTACTACATTAAGAGGTGTAAAAAATCTACATCAAGAAAATAAAGTTCAAGTAGGTGATAGTGGAGATAGGCGGGAGTCATAGATACGCTACTATCCTGGAGAAAATTTGCAAGGAGATCAACTTTGAAACTAAAATCACGAAGGTGCTGAAAATGAAGCCGACAAAGGAGAGCACATTCTTCTCCAAGTCCGGAAATACTTTGATGAGAAGGCGCGGAAAGGCTTTTGCAGCTGATTTTGAGAGATCGTCAAGATGAGAAAGTGAAGAAATACCTCAACATCGTGCTGGAAACCTTGAAGAGAGCACACAGATGGAGGTTCTAAAACCACTGATGATCAACCAAATGCAGGCAGAATACAGAAAATGGAAGAGCACAATAAAATAAAGACGATGAGCTACAGAATCCGAAAAAGAATTATGCTTTGTTGCCTTGTCTTGCGACTAGATGCGATATATAGTATAACGTTGTAATGCATTGTTCTGCTTTTCGTGATCCAACTGTAATTTTTCATAAGTTGAGGCTATGCGATAACTTTCTAATTACGATAACATTCTTACTAACTGCGACAAATACTCTTTAATAATACGATTTAAACAGCTATATGTTGCTTAACAACTTAAGCAAGTAAAGCTTCGCGATATATCTTCTCAGGACGCAAGCGACTAAATCAAATCGCAAATGAGAGTATGTTCATCGCAACTTCACGCCGCGTCACTTCACGCTTTACAACTCGTTGTGACTAGATACAATCGCTCCATCCTCAGTATGAACCCAGCATTGCGCACGCAGTTTGCACTCACATACCGCGCACATGCATCCGGAAGGTATAGATAGATATAGACGTGCGGGGCGCGTCGAATCGCATGCTCGCAGCCGTCGCGTCGTAGTCTCGGCCGCGTGTCGACGCGGTAAATCAATCTCTCGCGCGGGCCGCGGTGGCGGCGGCAATAGGCGTTTTGCAGCCTAGAGCTCTATATATACAGCAATGCTCGCTGTGTGTACGCGAGCGACGACGTTGGCTCGAGACTCTATATACACGTGCGCGCGTCTCGCCTTGCCGCTGTGCGCGCGTATATATGAAAATTAAAACGGTATATCACGCGGAAATCTGGTTAGCCGAGGAGCTTTAAAAGAACATTATGGCGCGGCAGCCAAGGTGAGATTGTGTGCGTGCATTTCGTTAAACTACCGCGCGCGGGCCCAGAGAGTAAGAGAAAGAGCGAAGGTTGCAACGCAGCGGCGCTACGTACAGTGCGCTGCGCGCGGAGTAAAGTCGTATTTGTGTCGAGAATTCAGACGCCGGTATATTTCATTGTGCTGGCCTGGAAATGTTTTCGCTCTCGGTGTTCCTCACATCTGCCTCGCTCTCTCTCTCTCTCTCTCTCTCTCTCTCTCTCTTGGGTATAAAGAGAAAGGGAGAGAGGTGGAGAAAGAGCGCGAGCGAGGGAGGCAGGGATAAAGAGAGAAAGTGCGAGAGTGCCTCTGAAAGAAAACCAACACTACGGTCTGGGGGCTAATGAAATGCACTTTGTGTCATTAACGAGAGAAGGCAAAAATATGAATGAACAGGCGACTCGCGGCGCCAGAGCTCGTTTTTCTCTATTTCGCATTTTTTTTTATTCTCCCTCTACTCCTCCTCCTCTTTTTTTGTTCAATTGTCGCTTTGAAGATTCATTGACACTTTGCGCCATTGTTTGGTCCTCATTTGCCGCGCTCTGCTTGTCGCCGCCGCTACACTGATGAAATAATGCACGCTGTCGCGCATTCGTCTATAATAATAACGAAGAAAAAGAGCGTAGCTATGAAAGCAGCGGTAGCAGAAGAGGAAGAATAATGAATTCACGTGCTATACAATGGCGAAGAGGTCTATACGTGTGCCACGGTGTACGTGGCGAACGAGGAAATGAAATTAAAATTCTTGGAGACTGACGTGCCGCACGGTGGAAGGATATAACAAATGATGTATACGATACGCACGGATATAATTAACCGAATAGTGAAACGCGATTCGTCACGGGCACCCACTGCCGCCCCGCGCATAACGTCTCTGACAGTCGGAGCGGTATTTATTGCTCGTCCGCGCTTTTCTCTATTTTGAATCCCCCGCGCGCCCGCTTCTCTGTTTCAGCGGTGTGTGTGTGTGTGTGTAACCCCCGCGAGGACGAAGAAACAAAGCAAAAGCGTCCCGCGCGTCGCACGCGACGCAAATTCGTGCGCGAAGCGACCTCCGCAGAGAACGCGATTACACGCGCGCGTAGCTTTTTAGACCCGACTCCTCTTTCTCTGACCTCTCCGTGTTTTAAAACTTTTTTTTAAAGAGCCTGTGGCGGTGTGTGTGCTATAAATTTAGCGTTATTTTGGGAATTTATTGTCAAGTAAATATATATTTAAAATTTGTTGCTGTTTATTTAAATATATTTTAGAATGAAAAAAATGTTAGTAGTATTAAAATATTCATTATAACAATCTTTTTATATAATATTTAACACGTAGATGGTTAACGCATATTTATGTATAAATTAATAAGACATTTGAATTTTTGATTTTCGAATCAGTTTTAGTTACGTAGTTAACATCACCTATTCTAGTAAGGCATAGTCAATTTAAAACATAGTAGAAATGCGAACAACTTCTTTTCAAATTAATATTTCTCAATTCTACAAAATAATATAATATTCTATTCTTTATAACTTGACAATAAGTTCTGAAAGAAAACGTTACAGTTCATACTTTTTAGCATAACACATTTATGATTTCTTAAGATTAATTTTCCTCTGAGATATTTCTTCGAGTAAAATGTTCAAAAAGAGACTTATTGTTAATGCAGTTGAAAAAGTTTATTCGTATTTATAATCCATTAAATTATTCATTTTGCATAAAAAGCAGTGCATGAATAACCATACATTATTGATTATACAACAATCATTAATTTAAACTACCCAAGAAATTAGCATAACTAAGTAACTTCGGCTTTCGTCGCTGTCTGCTACTTTGTATGTCTGTATAATATTAGCACAATTGCTGTGCTGATTTTCACCGAAAAGCTCATTATAACACTGAACTCGCATGTTATTTGCAGTACGGTTTAAAATTTTTTACGCATATCCGCAGTACCAACTAAAGCTATAGTAAGTTTCGATTTACAACAGCTACGCAAAACTGTGTTTTCACGTTTCAAAAAAATATATCATTATATTCATGCGGATCAAGGTAGATATATGACTGTGACAATCATACCAATCAAAACAAATCAATTCTCAAAAATGGTACCAACTTTTCCATTTCGCACAGAAAGCTCATTGCAAATGCAGCTAAAGAAAATGAACCAAACTCATAATATGCAAAACCCATTAAATTATTAATTTCGCGCAGCGTCCACTCAAGAATAACCGTGCACTCGTCCATACGCACACGACATTCAATTAAACCATCCCCGAAACTTTATCATAACTGAGTAACTTCGCACCCCCGGTTAAAAATACCTCGGAAAATTATACCGAATTATAAACTCCCGGGGCGCGAAACGGCTTGCACCGCACGCGCGCTCCGAACTTGGAAAACCCTGCGCTGCTTATATGCACGTGTCTTCAGCCATAGTACGTCTCTCTTTGTTTCTCTTTCGGAGGTGCACGCGGCGCGCCGTTCACTTCGCGTCACACAGCGCAAAGCTGCTTCCTTTATTTAATTGAATAATTAAGGAACGAGCAGCAGCAGCAGCAGCGAGAGAAGACACGTCGCTCTTCGTATAATAGCTGCAGCGCAGCGCGCTGATATAAGCTAACGCGAGACACGCGCGCGCGACCCGGAACAGATGCACAGCTTTCGGCTGCTCCTCTTTCTTCTTCTTCTTCGCTTTAAAGAGCCTCGAGGGAGGGAGATAGCGAGAGAGATGGAGCAATAGCGAGGCGACGTGATTCGAAAGGACTCATCGCCGTGCTTGCGCTATTTTCAGAGGTGGCGCGCGCGCGCCATGCTCTCTTTTCTATTTCTACGCCTTTGTTTGTTGTGGATGTGTGGGGGTCGCTGGGTGTAAGTGGAGCTTTTGGATGAAGGCGAATGGTGTATACGTGTGCGCGACGATGAGTGTTTCTCTGTCTCTATTAATGCGATTCGGTCCGTTTGCCGTTGTGTATTGCGCGCGCAGAGGAGAATTTTGGAGACGGCTTTGTACGTGACGGAGAAGTGTTTATACTTTGTGCACGGTGCAAGGTAAAATTGAAAAAGAAATAAACGTGAATCTGAAATAGATGATATGCCAGATTTATGATAATGGTTAAATAATATAGGTTAGGATGGATTCTTTCGTATAAAAAGAAAGTTTTCTTCTCACGTCTGAAGTCAAAGATGCATGAGTTTGGCTCCCGTCTGTACTAGAATGAACAGAAAATAGTGAATAAAGAAATATCAAAATGGCAATATTTTGAAATAACATCGATTTTTGCATTAAAATTGCTGGGTCTTTTATGTAGCAAAGCTGTGATTTTGCATATATCAAATCTATTCTAGGAGGGACAACTTTTTAATACTTTTAATCGAACTAAATCCCTTTATAAGAATATTTTTTTGTTATGTTATAGGTAGTAATAGTATACAAAAGTGCAAACTAAATATTCGATTTTTTGTAACCGTCACAGTAGAGAGACCTCTCAATAATTGTTTGCACGTTTTATTGGATAGAATACCTGCGTGCATACATCAAAAGACAAAAAATTTTTTCTCATCATTTTTTGCTTTCTCTGTGACTACATTTTTTTGAATTATTTGAGTTATTTCCTGCAAACAAATGTTTTTAAAAATGAATTTTTCCACACATTCAAGTACTCAAAAAATCTAATATATCTAGACTGGAAACACTGAAATGCATTCCTTTGTTTAGTTGTTATACAGTATTATTAAGTTTTCTTTCGTACCCTATAGTATAACTGTAAATGTACATAGGTGTATGTAAAATGATTCAATGAAATCATGAATTCATTGCTTTGTGAGAAAAACATGTTTTTTTTGGACTTTATTAACTTGAGTAATTTTCTTTGTTTGAATTTATCAATTTATTGAATATAATATACTTAATATAAAAAGGGTTAAAGTTCTATTAATCATTTACAAAATTAAGTATCTACAAAAATTTTAATGTTATGTGTTTATCAAAAAGTTTACTTACACTAGCTATATTGGAAACTAAATTTCTGAATAATTAAATGACGACTAAATATGAACATACTCGTACATTCATCGATAAATAGTTTTAACTTCACCGTTATATGAAACTTACGGGGTTTTTTTATTTCAATTAATATTTAGAGTAGTTTTTGGATCAGTGAGAAAAAAAGAAAATCCAGCAGAAAAAAAGCATAACAACGAATGGTCTGTAATTAATAATATCTATACTTAAATAATAAACAAAATACACCATTCACATAAACATATTTACGTTAAAACAAAAAGAATTAAAAAAATAACTAAGGAATTTATTGACATTTATTATGTAAATGCGTATAATAATAGTAAAATATAAATCCACACGTTAATACAAAATAGCAGTACCGATATATATATATATATATATATATATATATATATATATATATATATATATATATATGTTGTTTTGCTATATGGATATATCGGTACTGCTATTTTATATTCACGTGTGGATGTATATTTTACTATTATTATACGCATTTACATAATAAATGTCAATAAATCCCTTAGTTATTTTTTTAATTCTTTTTGTTTTAACGAATATATATATATATATATGTCGATGAATCAAACAATTAATCCCCTACCCATTAAATATACCATTATCACCGCCGCAAAAGTGGCCTAATCTCATATAGCACTCGACCATCCACTTGAAACAAATCCGCAGCTCTCCTTGTATATCCGATGTACACACGAACTCCAGTACGTACATATATGAGTAAACCCTCAAATAGTGATTATTGCGATTTGAACTCATTTATTGCATGTAAACAATACCCATGACTTTTAATAATGCTAAAAAAATTCAGTTATATAAAGAGGATTCTTTGAAAGTAATTATTTTTGGAGCTTATAATGTAGTAAAAATAGAATGGAGTCAAATAATTGTTCTCTAAATTATAAAATTAAATGTCTACACCCGTCATTCGGCGTTGTAACAAGTGTATGCAATCAGTTTGGCCTTATTTTAGTGTAAGATACTTCTATTTCATAGTTTCTTTTTAAAAGTAGTCGAGAACAATAGATTTAAAAATTGATAAAAGTTTTTAAAAAAGTAGAAATTCTGTACTAGCTTGCATCCAGTTTGGTTTATATTTTTCATGGATATCGTTAAATATTGATATAAAACGGAACTCATGAGTAGGTTTAAATATTATCAAAGGATTGTGCCATAATTGGGCCCCCGATGTCTGCCAACATTAAACTGGTTTTAATTTAAAGCTGATGGTATCGAGATGATAAAAAAGTCGTATGGAAAATCAAAGCTATAAGGAGATTCATTACTAGAACTCAACTAAATAAAACAGAAGTATTCGTTTTATATTGGTTTCATTAGACTTCATAGGGTAAAAATAATACTTTATTTGGTTTGCACAAAGCTAAACCTAAGCGTCGGCCTAATCCTTCCCACTGATTTCGCAGTTCTATACTTGTCAATCCTCTTACATCTCATAAGCATTATAATTAATATTGCCTTGGTATCGATGACACCATTAATCAGCATCTTAAATCTTTACCCTTCTCCCCAGTTCCATCAGCATGCACAAAAATCCCAAAAATAACGTAAGTATATTCTCAGCATCCCAGGTTTGAGGAACACTGATTCTCGAGGACGCGCTCGTATACATAATGCAGCGCGAGAGATAGGCGCGCCCCGGGTGAGGGCCAAAAGCGCGCCCTATAAATCACGAGCAGAGCTCACGCCGCGGGCACGCAGGTTATTAGCAGGATAATTACGCAGCGCGACTGAAAACGCTTTGCTGGTATAATTAAAGACGCGGGCCCCAACCGGAGAACGAGAGAGAGAGAGAGAGAGAGAATACAGAAGCAAGTGCGAGAACGAATGAGCAAACGAGGACGGGGGGAGCGAGCACGTTGAGTATTAAAACGACGAGTTGTACGCGAGGGCAAGCAACCCCGCCCGCCGAGACTCGGAATGTCTACAAGCCGCACAGTAGTGTAGTAGCAGTGGGGACGCGATAAAGAGGGAAACAAAGTGGGTATAAGAAAGGGAGAGTGCGTTAGTGGGAGACGAGGGGGAGAACTTGTTTATTGTGTATGATGTTGTAAGGGACGGGAGGGTACTGAAAATAACCGAGCACGGATATAGACGTGTAAGTGTATCGATGGTGATTCGAGTGAGCTTGCGACGATTTGTCGGTATTTGTATAGATCTGTAAATGTTATGACTCACTGTCAGTGAAAAAATGTAATGTTTGAATGTTGTAGAAACTTTTTTTACTGTAATTAGGGGAACTCCGTTAGTGTAGTTGTAGGTATTATTAGAGGAAATAAGTTACTTCTATAAGCATGTGAATAGAATTTGTGAATTGATTAGAAGCTTTAACTCTCCTGCGCAGAAGTTTATTTTCGTGTATATGGACTAGATCGAATGTAAGTCTGCAACAATATTTTCTGCAAATTCGTAACATTTTCTAAATAATAGCTATACTATTTAGCTTCAATTTGAGAGGTTGTAGATGTCTCAACAAAGTAAAGATTTAAATTTGTGATACAAAATGTATACAAAAATGACGTGCGGTTTGGACGAGTATACTCGGCTCTCTGCGCAAGGGGTTAAACTTTGTTTTTAAATAATTAAAAATGTCACGTGACCGGTGACTCACTTGCCATTACGTGGCAATTTGCTAGTACAGTAATACTATTATATTTCTATGCTCATACTT
Source organism: Gastracanthus pulcherrimus (assembly GCA_949152435.1). Classification (NCBI taxonomy): domain Eukaryota; kingdom Metazoa; phylum Arthropoda; class Insecta; order Hymenoptera; family Pteromalidae; genus Gastracanthus; species Gastracanthus pulcherrimus. The sequence continues at coordinate 32,280,508 of OX424574.1, forward strand.
ATTTTACAGATGTTGCAGAAAATACAAAAGAATACTGTTTGGGATAAAGAATGTACGAGACATTCAAAATGTTATTAAAAAGAAGTTAACCCAATAAAAATTTCTCTCAAATATGCGTAGTAGATGAATTTTGGTAAAAAAACAGCTTTGCAGTTCATGGACGTACCACCTCCCTACATGTATAGATAATAGAGTTTTACAGGGCTCAAAATAAGCTGAATTTATCTTCTTTACCTAAGAAAAGTTCAAAGCATGCAACATATTTTATAAAATAAATTGGTTATAGTTTAATATTTGCTGGGTTTTTCCGAAAATAGGTTGAGAAAAAAGTTTGTGTTATCCAGCTTCGAATTATCGAACCAGAATCATAAATAATTTGATTTATCGAAAATTTTAATTTTTAAAATGATAACTCCAATTTATAAGACTATCTTGGGTAAATTGACTATTGGGTAAATTCATCCAAATTTAAATTAATGAGATATTTCTTTAATCGCTTAGCATAGAAATGGGTGAAAATTTGGTTCAGTGGAAACGTTGAATTATCGAAAATGCACTTTAAATTATCGAATATTTTAAACATTGGTTCAGATAGAAATAGGTAGGATCGAAGAAATAATTGAATTATTGAAACGTTTCAATTATATATAAAAATATGAGAGTTAACTATAATTGTAAATGTTAGTTTAACCCATTTCTTCCCAAGCGGCCATTTTATAGTCGATTGGTTTTTTGCCTAAAACCGCCATTTTGTAATTTTCCAACGGAAATTTCAAAATTCTTACTTCAGAATCAGAAAGAGTGGACAATTTTACTTCAGAAAAGTGCTATTGGTCATTATTTTTTTTTTCGACAATTTTTTAGGCAAAAAACCAATCGACTGTAAAATGGCCGCTTGGGAAGAAATAAGTTAAAATAAATTGTATGGGACTTAATACGCCCAATTGGACTATTTAATCGTACAAATCATAGTTCACATAGTATACCCATACTCAGACATAAGAGTGTGTTATGAATTAACATTAATCTACGTCTTACAAATTATGAGATAAAAATGTCCGCAATGAAAACGACCGCAGAATCAAAAAAAATTATAGAAAGAAAGATTATACTAGATTACTCTATATTTATTTATATATATTATATATAACAGTCGGTTACACGTGTATGGAATGAAAACGAAGAGACGAGAGCGGTAGGCGAGAAAAAGGCGCAAAAGAGCAGCGCGCGGCAAGAAAAAAGCACACAGAAGAGTTGTGACAGCAAAAGGGAGAGCAAGCGCGAGAGAGCGAGAAAACGCCGTAGGCGAGGTTGCACACACCAGTGAGCGAGCGAGCGAGGGAGGAAGAGGCTCGGAAAACCGGCGATGTCACCAAGTGTCACGAGGGCGCTGTTGCGGATTTGTCGATTCGCATAATAAAAGCGCCGCTGGCCCATTCACTAAGCCACTTATATATACCGGCGGCGGTCTCTCTTTCTCGCGATAATCTCTTCCTCCCTGTTTTCTCTCTCGCTTTGCCCAACTCTCCCCTCTCTTCTCTGCTGCTCGCCGCGAAACTTGGTGAAAAGGTTCGCCCGCGCGCTTTCTATACTGTTGGCAGAGGAAAGTTGAATTAACTTGCGCTAGTAGCGAGTTTTTCCGAAAAAACGATGTTTATTAAGAATTTAATGAAGTCGCGAAATGAAATGCGATGGCATTGATGGAATTCAAAGTTTTTCTTGTATGGATAAGAAAATATTTAATGAAATTCATTCTTATTCAATTACTAATATAAAATACTATTGACATGTCATGTATTCACGCTAAGAATGAATTTCATTGAACATTGTATCATCTATTTAACTAAAACTTCGAATTTCATCAATGCAATCGCGTTTCATCGCAGTGATACCTAGAAAATAAGATCTAATGGAAAAATGTAGTTTGGGCATTACTATAAGTAGATAATGCTAGGATTAGTGTGGCGCGTTTTATTAAGTTTGATCTCTATTCCTGCATATACATGTATCCCTATGTATAAGACTATTCAATAAAGAGTAGTTGATTCTACTAATCAATGGATACACAAAAAATGAGAGAATGTTTATTTTATCCTGATACACGCAAATAGAAATACTATTATGTGATATCAATTGGGGTAATTTTTACATTGAATAATAAACTGAATTTCGGAAAATAGCTGGTCTCTCAAATAATACTCAAAAATTTACCAAAAAAAAATCATTAGAAATAAAGAAGAAGTTAGGGAAGAGTCCTCCAGTATGACCCCCTCCCAGTATGACCACCCATGGCTGTTGGGCTAATACCGCTAGATGGCAGTACTTTATATCGACGGCTGAGCGGAAGAAACGATCAACTCGGCGCGCAATCGAAGAAGAGGTTAACTCGGAACACACTCCAAGAGTAGATCAACTCAGATATCGCGTGAAGTAAGGCTTATTTAGTCAATTATTCCTTGCATTACGTTATGTTTTGACAACTCTACAAAAAAAAGGGGAACGAATATGAGCGCAAATATTTTTTTCTTGTCATTTTCGAGGCATGCCTAATCAACGTATTTATCAACGATTACCTAAATATTTAGATATTTTAAAGAAATGGAATATCTTCTATCTAGTTAATTATATCACTCTAAACTTTTCTTTTGCCATATTATATGTTCTAAAAAGAGTATTAAATCGTAATACACATGGCAGGAAAATGGCAAAACAAAATTGTCTTTCTCGTGCCACATATATTAACAGTTTTATGCTCTTTAGATCATATATCAAGACAAAATTGAGGCTTAGAGTGATCAAATTAGTTACATAGAAGATATTCTCGTTCTTAAAAAAAGTTTTAATATTACGGCAATCGTTGATAAATACGTTATTTAGTCCTGCCACGAAAATAACAGTTTAGACAGTTAAACGAGAGAATAATTGGGCTATTCAAACTATAGGAATATCTTCCACAAGATGCATCATAACATTTTAAAAACTTTTTAGCAGTTTTATGTTTTAAAATACACTTAAATGTGTACCTAAAACCCAACTTTTTTGAACCCATATATAAAAGTCAGAACTTTATTGCAATACATACCAAACTATTTTTCTTGATTAGTTATTAATAAAAGACAAAAGTGACACGCGATTTTTACTAAGAAAGAGATTATTAATTAAAATGTGCAAATTATGTAAAAAGGATTATATTTTATTGTGTACTTATTTTCATAGAAAATCAATTATACCTTTCAGTTTTTAAAATGATGTAATTAGCTATCGAATTATTATCAATAAAAAGGCTTTTTATTTATTTTCCGATAAAATAGATCAATCAATTTTAAAAAACGTTTCTAAGATAGTATTTTTGTTACGGACAGACATAGAGTTTACTTTTAAAAATGACCAATAAAAAATTAAATAATTTTAATTATAAAATAATCGAATAATTTAGTACTTAGGTGTTCAAAATAAAAGCTAAAATAGTAAAAAGGTTCGACAATGCAGTCTCCGTTACGCGAAAATAATACAAATTTGTGTCTTTAGTTGATTTCTACGAAGAGTTTTTATCAACATCAGAGAAACAGCTTTGGCATACGGCAATAAGTTGATCAGTATGTATTTGAATCTCGAAGGGTACACATCGCGCGCACAGATTATTAGCAGCATCACATTTAATTTATATCAAGAATTCGTCAGAGGAATACGACGATTTAAGTAAATTAATAAAAAATATATTAAAAATAAAAGACAGTATTTTGAATACATTCTCCTCTCGTAATTTAGTTTTAATCGAAAACAATTTCTATCGCCTTTTGAAGTATTACGATCAATATTAGTGAATAATAAAGAGGAAAGAATCCGGCCAGAACAGGACTTTATTAATGTTAATATTTGATCTTATATAATATCATCTCATATATAAATATTATGTCGGTGGGTCCTAAGAGAGAAGACTAATCTTATGCGTTCCGTTTAGAACATACCTATCTCACGCGTTATGATTAGAAAAGACGCATTTTACGCGTAGAGATTAGAAACATCGTATCTTTATTGAGGTTGGTTTGTAGGTTCTATACAATGCTAAAAATTAGTTATAAAATAATTTGATACCTCGATTTTAATTTAACTTTCTAACCAAAAAATTCGGTTGGTTATTCTTTCTATTTCTTTCTCTACCTCTCTCTCTCTCTCTTTCTTTCGGTCTCTCTTACTGTCGTAGCATATAACATGAATCAGAAGGATCGGTTTACTCCATGATTTAGGGCCTATATTGTTATGTCTAATGCCTAATTTTCAACCTGACAATCTTATAGTGTCTGGCAAAGAAATAGGTCAAACCTTTTATTTGCACGGCGCGACCTCTAAATATAATTTTAATAATCTGCAAAAAATACCATGATCTGTAGATATGATGAACAATTATTTGAGCGACATGGCATTAAAATTTCGAAAATTATGGTTTTCTGAGGTCATATATATGTACATAGACTATATAGACTACTTCAGGTGGTATTTAATTTCTCCGCACTTTCAGCACAGGCGAGCTTCGCAGACGAGCATCGCGTATTTGTTCCACCGTGCGTCTACGTTTTTAACTCCTCCAGTGCCGCGCTCATCGAATATTCCGGGCTCGCTCGAATCGATCCCTGAATATGAAGTTCGACTTTAGCAAGTTTTACGAGGCACCTTCAATGTGGAAACGGATCGTAAGGCCTCACGAGTTTATATATATATGGGGCGAAACACGCGCGCGCCGGGCCGAACACACAACATATCCTCTCAAAGAAAAGCATCAACCATAATGCGAGCCAGTAAAGGTTAACGATGCAGATATACGCCGATCTTCCGATACGAGGATTAAAGTCTGCGAGCCGAGTCGCGAGATATATATATATATATATATATATATATATATATATATATATATATATATATATACGCTCTTTCGGGCTTATATGCGCGCGGGTACTTTAGTGCGCCTAGTAAATAAGTCATTAATTGCGCGAATAATGGGACGAGCGTAGTTGGCTTTCGCTGCTCTTTTTTGTGGGGTTGTATATCCGATGGTTATGATGTCACTTCTCTTTTTTGTTTCTTCGGTTATACTCAAAAGCGAAATCTCGATAGTTGAGTCTCGCATGAGCCACCGGTAATTTCAATCATATAGTTCCTGTTTGTTTTTTAACGAAATAAGCTATAACACTGGATATATAATTATGTGGGTTCCCGGAAAAACGACTTAAGTCTATTTGTTTGAAAAATGCGTTTCCAACGATTTTGGTGCCCTAACATAACATACTTTTAGATCTAAATGCAAAAGAAAATCAAGAAAGTGTAAAAATTAGTGACCATATTGATTATTTGTGAGTTTTCTTAACATTAGTTTAAATGGAAATTAAAATCTTTAAATCTTAATATCTCAAAAATATAAAAATGGGGCTTAAGTCGTTTTTCCGAGAACCAACAGAATTATATTCTAGATATCATACATCTAATTATAACTAGATATGATATAAGTTTATAGATCATAGATGCAGTTTAAACAAGTACCTGAAAAACTATTTGTCAGATATGTTGGTCAGATACTTTTTAAATTGCATATACATATACATATATATATATATATATATATATATATATATATATATATATATATATATATATATATATATATATATGGTTTCTATATAATATTATTTCTCCGTTTTATAATAAATTTGTTAAAAAACATAAAGGTTCCAAAAATGTTTTGTTATTAAATTTTGCTTTCTTTTTTAGCAAAACAATTGAATTTCATGCAATTCTCGAATTAACTTTAAAAAATATAATGGTTTCCAGGATATCATAACGGATTCTTTTAAGAGATTGAATTTCTCGTAAACAACTAGGAAGTGATTTCTTCAAAGTATATCAGTTTTATTGCAGTCAACCAATATTGGCGAAAAATAAAGAATTCCTAAAAATAATGTTTCAACAACAATTTATAATAAAAGAATTCAATGTATCTAAAATAAAACTGTAAACAATAATTCTGAGTGAATTGGCTTTAAATTTGTTTGTAGAAGCTCGTATCAATATAACAATATTAATAACAGCATTCCATTCTTTTTAAAATACAATTAGTTTTTTATTATATTCTTATCGCACATACCCGAACAGCCATGATACAAAAGAGCAATAACAGCATTCCCTAAAAATGAACTAAAACAAACACCGAAGCCACGCGAAAATACGGTTCTAATATTCCCATATCCATTCTAAACCGAACGCAGCGCAATATTGGAATTTAAAATCCGGTTATTCCATCCGAAAAAAACAAAGCAACATCCCAACATCTTCGATAACGCCAACTACATTTAGATCCACATCTGGGGTGGGCGAGCGATACGAGTTTTTCGATCACGTTTGTTTGCATCGCAAATTCCTCGGCATGAAACAGAGGCCGAGAGAGTATAGCCAGTGCAAATATAAAAACTTTATAAGATACGTAAACGCGAAAGAGACGAGGCACGCACGCGACGCTCTCCACTCTCCGAAGAACAGTATTACACACACCTAATACACCGAACGCACGCGTGATTCTCCGCGTGTCAAGCTACAGGCCGTCGCACGGGAGATATACGGGCGCGGAGAACGTGTCGTTGCGCGTTTACATTGCGCATTTATCGGATTTAACAGCGGACGTTCCACGGGACCCCTCAGGATTACCGTTACGAGAGCGAGAGAGATAGTGCCCACGGCGGCACGCGAAGGATCATTTCGGCAGGTTTTCGCTGAGCTGTCGCGCCGCCGGCCGGCGCCGAACTCTCCCGAATTGCGTTTCGTGACGGCCGGATCGAGCGTATATACTCAGCTATATGGTCAGCGCGAGAGAGCAGACTTACGATACCCCCAAGGCTCGGATAGGTGGCGCTTACTTGTGCTCGTGATCCGGGGTGGACGTGGTGGGTATACGTGCGACTTGGAGGAGAAGAGGGAGGACGTGTGTATGTGGAGGGAGATAATGGTGTTCTGAATTCTTATAGATACTATGCTGTAGGAACTAGAGGGGAATGAGAGGGTACGTGGGGTGTGCTTACTACTCTTAAGATTCTTCATTAAGAGGCTGAGGTTAAATACTATTATTATTGGCGTTATTATAATTATGGTATACTGTATGTAGTACTATAATAGTACATTATGTAACAAGGTAATAAAGTCGAAGATTATTCCCGAGGGCAGTAATCACCCGAGGGAATACTTGACTTTATTCCCGTGTTGCATATAAAACTTTATTTCCGACTTTACTGTGGCCACTTTATTGACTTAAAAAGAGGAACTTCCGGTAAGAACTAGAATTTATTGAAAATGTATATTAATATAGAGAAAAATAATTTTAAAAAGATGCGTTTACGGGAAATAGAATTTGCGGGAAAAAAGTGCTACTTTGCATTTGCGGTAAAAACGTAAATTTGCGGAAATCATATGCTACTTTTGACCCGCTTTTAAGGTCAATAAAATGGCCATTACGGTTGAGTTGGGAATAAATAATAGTAATATAATGACACTTCGATCAGGATAAGTTAATATTTTTGTTTTAATATATATCGATATTCAGATTACACACAAGTCACTGTTCCTTATTCACCTTCTTATATCTGCTTTTCTATTAATGTAGTTTCTTTTTATGACAATAATGAAATTGCTCTTATTCTTTCAAGATCATAACCTCTTTAATGGCTGACTTTCGCTCTTCGTATTGCCACGAAAGAAGACTTATGGTCAGAACTCTATACAATGTACAGAAGGTTCAATCAGAACAATGGTAACAGTGACACGCCAGGGAGCTCGAAACCTTTAAGAGCGAATCCCAGTTGTACATAAAAAGGAAAATAAAGGAGGGTATAGAGAGACGACGAAGCCCATCAACACTGAGGGGCGATTGTAAAAGCCGCTGATTGATGTCGTTAGTTTTCACCTAGAGGATACCCATAGGCTGGTGCAGTAGTGCTGCTGTTCGCGTGAGGACAATGGGAAATTTTGGCTGGTTTTTAGGTTGTTTTGGAACTTTTGCAAAACAATGTGTAGCACCGATTTGGAAATCGATGTAGGGGAGAATCGAACAGTACTTGACACGTAAAGTTTTTATGGGCGTAAAACTTTATTTTATGATAAAATTCAGTTTTAAAAATTCATTTGAGTTTGGGTTGCAGCCACAGAATAATATACCGATACAGGAAGATGTAAAAAAAAATTAAATTATAAATGTATTGATAATGTCAAACTGTTAATATTATGCAGAAATAAATTAAGTAATTATCTGTTCTCAATGATAATATGAAATTTTGGTAAATATTATGCAAATACGCGAATTTGTATTTCAGTCCTAGGCGATGTTACTTGTCTAATACTGGACAACTGTATTTTAAGAAAAATAAGTCATACCCGGAGTTTAAGGTTGACATTTTTTAAAAAACCAAAAAGTTCCTTTTAAGTTATATATTTATCGATATATAATTTGCTGCGATTTCAATAAAGAGAGTATCCGAATTCGGTATATAAAACAAAAGCACAATAAAATGTAGTATGAATCTTCACAGTGTGCATTGATCTCTCCGCAAAGGTTTTTAGCATCTCCAATAATGAATTTGAAGTACCTGCCCATAAGATCGATTACCATCTTTTAATAGGAAACGTTTAAAACTGCTTCTGTCCAATACTAGATGCTATTTAATCATAAGGTAAATCTTTCCATATAGTGATCGAGATTTAAAAAAAAATATTTTATATTTTTATATTAAGTAATGGATTCTTTTATAAAGTAAGTATCCGAAGTTTTTAATTTACTTCATAGTACTTAATTACCCAATTAAATTTACTTAAACGCAGTCGAAAAGTTTTTATTATTCAAGTTTGTAATTTTAAATAGTAGAAACTTCGTAATCTGAATTGTTTATATGAACAGAGGGTGGTATAAAAGGGCTGTTACTACTTAATTATCGATCGTTAAATTTTAAGATGGTTAGCTCTAAAAAGCAGTAACTTCATACTTCCACGGTAGTCAGTTTGGGAGCGCAAATATATTTGCAATGTTGACGCTAAGCGGCCTATGAGACATTTTACTGGGAGAACGGTTATTTAAGTATATAAATAATTGCTTTGTAAATACAACGGCCTGGGTAACGAACAGATAATGATTATTTATTAAGAGGACAGATACACCTTTAAATTTTAAATTAATTGATAATATATTTTAAGATAAAAATAAGTCACTTATCATATATTACTTGGTTTCTTTTTTTGAGGATTGAAGATTTTTTTGAGGTCGTTAGATTCTTTTGATCGGTCATAATGAAAACTTCTATAGTTCTTGGGCTATCGCAAGGTTTTTATAGCCAATATTATCGAATTGGCGTTTTCAAGATTTTATTATGTTTAAAATACACGTAGTTAAAATATGAATGTGGGAATTTATATATAAAAAGTATTGACCAAAGTTATAGTCTATTTATACTAAAATTCTTTGATTTATTAAAATTCTATTATGAAATGAAATATGGCTTAAAAAGACTATAACTTAAGTCAATAATTTTTACATACAAATTCTCACATTCATATTATAATTACATGTATTTTGAACATAAAAAAACTTGAAAAGGTCAATTAGACATTCGTTAGTTCGTCATGTTGGTTCTCAAAACCTTGCGGTACCAAGAAATATAGAGGTTTTCATTATCACCGATCAAAGAGACCTAATAATCTTAAAAAAAATCTGTTATATTTTGATGAAATATTTAAATTTACCAAAAGAAACAGGTAATATATATGATAATATATATGATACGAAACTTATTTTTACCTTAAAATGTATATCAAAAGTTAATTTAAAAATCACAGGTATATCTGTCTCCAAAAGTGTCTTCCCATAATTCTGACGATTGCAGATTGGCGTAAAGTTATGAATTAATAATTACTTGATGCCTCACGAAGGTACAAGTTTGATCAGCACTGATAATAATTATATATTAAGCGATTCCTATCAACCCAAATGGTTTTATAAACTTACGTTTCTCAAATTCTAAATATACCTTGTTCTACTAAACGTCATTTACAGGTAATCATCGGATCATAAACAACAATATCATTACATTGAACCAATATATACAATACATACAGACAGACATTTATTAAAAACATGTTTTTTAATAACATTTCTGAATCAAGAATCTTGAAAACATAAAAATTAATCAAAATCTCTAATAAAAAAATTTTCATCGTACCAAGAGAAACTTTGAGAAAACAAAAAAGCAACCATTATACTGTAAATAAAAAATTTAAGATGGAAGATTTTACAGTTTTCAAGTTTCTGCAAAATCTTCTTATGGATAATAAAAGTCTACCATTAAGAAATTGAGGAGATAAGTGTTATCTTAGATTACCATTAAAAGCTACGGCGTTCAAGTAAAATAAAAAGTGTAAAACATTTTAGGCACTGACAATCTCGAAGTTGAATCACGTTAAGAGAAAATTATTTTATATAAGCGAAGTATAAATAAATCTCGTTTTTCCATTTGATATTTTCTTTCTCTTCTTTCATTTATATTTTTAAATGCAACAATGAAAATACAAAAATACGCTTAAATTTTCGTACAAAACATTTATACCAAACTTAAAAAATATATGCTTTGATAACTAACAATATACTCTTCACGGAAGAATTCGTCTCGAAAAAAAAATATTAAGCTTCGCCATTGAATGCATAATATTCAAAATTTTCTTTTATCTCTCTAACGATATTCGCCCCTTCACAATACGAACAATTGAATATTAAATAACCCCTTTCATTCCCAAAAAATCACACGTAACAACCGTCTGTCACCTAAGTGACGCAGCGCAATCTGCATCCAGTCCAGTTTATCACGCGAGATTTCCCCGATATACACACAAAAAAAATCTTTTGAAACTCTCTCTCACGCAGGAGCAAAACCAGGAGCAAAAGAAACTCGTTTTAATCAAGCAACTTTTTCGAACTACAATGCGCTTGCACTTTTTCGTATATACACCTATATACACGGTAGAACCTCCACGTGTGCGTCTGCCGCATGCCGTTGGAAAAAAAAAAACAACAGCCGAGGCGAAGCGAGAAAAAGGTGTAAGGGGCGTAAACCCGAAGAGCGTAAAAAATGCAGGTGCCGGACTATGACATTACACACAGCTGCAAAGTTCACCTGTATAGATATATACATAAAACCGTCGCTGCTATAGGCAGAGCCGAAGGTATATACGTATATATGTATACGTATACTCCCCCGGAGCAGTAAAAAAAGGCGCCGATACATCGGGGTTCCGAAGCTAAAGTCTCGGCACATAACGAGCGCCTTTTAAATATCTACGCAGAAAAGCACTTCTCGGCGCTCCTGCGTTTTACACGCGACGAAGCCCCCGGTATAGCTCCTATATACGTATATACGGCGCTGTTTTATCGGCGCTCCGCGACGGGGACACGAGGACTCGTCATTATATGGCAATCACCGCGCCTTTATGTCGTACACACGAGAAATCCGTGCCCGGAACGAGACACGAAGAATCGGAGAGACAATGGGAGAGAGGCAGCTGTGGGAAAAATGGAAAATAAAGGATCCCGAGCGCGATGTGCAGCAGAGGTGGAAACGCACTCGGTGACTTTTAATCGCGAATTATCATTCGCGAATGGCTGCTCGCGATAATTGTACCCGACAGTGGATTAAGCATGCATATCTGTGTGTGTGTGTATGTGTGTGTATCTGTGCGTGTGTGGGTGAAGCGCCAGCAATGAGTCCGAAATGAATATTGCGCGGCGCGTCGACGAGTTGATTAAATTTGCGATTAGGGATTATTTGTATCGGGGTGTAATCGAAAGCGCCGCGCTCCGAAACTATTGGCTATTACGGAAAAAGGCGGATGCGAGAGTGTGTGTGAGAGAGAAAGGGAGAGTGAGAGTTTAATTGTCGGACTTTCGTTATATCGGCGCGCTAAATTGAAGGCGTTGCGCCTGAAATGCATCCGTAATGAATGGCGTCGAATCAAGTGAGCGAGGCGGGCGACTGTTAGTGAAGCGCGAGCGAAAATTTTAATGGTTCTATTAATAGGTATAAGAGATTATTGGTGGATCTGAAAAGTAGTGGGTTTATTTTAATTCTTCTTTTTTTCGTAGCTGAACAGTAGGCATGAAAATATTTTAACACGATTTTATTATGCATATTTTGTCAATTTTTTGTTAATGTTTATATTAACTGAAAATAATCTTATTTTTAATTTTTTTTTATTTCAAATTGTATAGTACTATTAATTAGTTTATTTTATTTACTTTAATAATCAACCTTATGTTCTCAAACTTTGAATTTCTTTATTTTTATATCAAGTGCTTAGTATTTCTCTATTTTATTATAACAAATAAATGTTATTAAATGTTTTAAACCCCACAAAATATTAGTAACCATTTATATTGTCAATTGAAAGTTTATTGCTATGAATATCGTGTAGGAGTCAAATATATTTCTAAACGCATAGGTATAAAAAGATCTCTTATTAACAGAGAATACATAATAGTATATAGCTAAATTCATTCAGGACGGGTATAATTGGCTTGTAACTTCCATCTGCGCAAATTGCGCAGAAATAATGTTCGGACTACAGTACTTAAATATTTACATCCGTCTTATTATCCCCCCAGTAGACATTTACACCCCTACACGACCAGCAAATAGGCGCCTCCGAGACTTGTCATAGCATAGGTAAATTATAGTAAACCAGTAATATAAACAAAGCTAAAATGCCGTAAACTAATAAATTAATCTTTAATTAATAAAAAGCATTTTTTATAATTTTAAAGCAGAACTAGTAATAATCTTAATATTTGAATCAAATTAATAAAATAATAAATATTAATTTTACTGACTGACTTAAACCAAAGAAGCAATTAATAATATAACTATATTAAGAACCATAATGGAATAAGTTGATTTTAAAGACTTGGCATTGCTATAATCATGTTAATTTTCATAATAAATCAAAAAGTAGTTAATTAAATATAAGAATGAACTCATTTTAAACTCAAATTTTAATGACGATTAAAAAATAATTCAAATTATTATTCGACGTGATTCAAATTTTGAGATGATCAAATAATTATTAATAATTTAATAAATAAAAAAAAATTGATAATTAATTCTTCTCTGTTCAATTTGTACATTTCTAAAGAATACGTTTTCGTAGCATAGTACAATTTTTTTGCATAATAGAGAATTATTTAAAAAGAAGTGCGGTATCTCAAAGGTCCTTGCTTATCGGTTAAACTAACTATAAATACAAAATCACGATCAATAATATAACTACACAAACATCCAAACAATTATAACGTACTTGAAATTCCTATTTTTAAGCTCGCTCCTAAATATCCCAACCAAGCCGCCACGCGTCGCCAATTAATCTCCCACCCTCTCGAAACTTCCTCTCACACCCCAAGACAAAATCCAAACAATCCCAAAACTAAGAAGGCAGACCAAAACAAAAAGCAAGCAAAGGCACCCCGAGAACGCGAAATCTCGGCTCACGTGTTCGTTGTCAGAAGCAAAACTCCCCTCCCTCCGCCCGAAATAGCCAGAAAAACGATTCTCGTTAGCGCTCGCGCGAGCGCGCGAGCACAGCGGTAATGTGAAATATGCCAGCTATTCGTAGAAGTTTTTCGAGCCTCGCGATCACGAAACTCCCGGCAGCGCCGGCGTTAACCGTTTGCCGAAGTACTTGGCGCATGAGCGCGGCACGGTGTGTGTGTATACAAGAGGGTGAGGGACACCGCACGAGGAGCGCGCACGCGCCCAGGTGATTTATTTCTCGCCGCTGGCGCACGGCCCCTGTGACAATGAGATGTTATCAGCCGTTACGGCATGCCGCCGCGCGACATGCACACGCACCCACACATCCACACACGCGAATGTGTACGAATGGGTAAACGTGGGGTGTATGTATCGACGACGGGAAACTGTACACACCGACGTCTATACCTATACGAAACGGCGCCGCCGCCGCCATCGTCGCCGTCGTCGCCGACTCGGTAATATATTATAACAGCTGGATCCGTGCGTGGACTAGGCGGCATGGATACGTGCATGAGTGTGTGTATGTATGTAGAAGTATATGCGTGTAAGTGTGCATAAGTATGTGGGTGTACATGCACAGACATGTGCGTGGGTATGCGATGGTATATGCATGAGTATGTGTATGCATATGAGTGTATGCGTGTGCATGTAAGTGTAAGTGTATGTATGTATGTGTGTGCGTGTGAGTGTGTGTGTGTGCGTGTGCGTGTGTGCATGTGTGTGTGCGTGTGTGTGTGTGTGTGTGTGTGTGTGTGTGTGTAAGTATGTGTAAGTACGTGTATGTGTCTGTGTACAGAGTGTACAATATATGTGCACGGGTATGTGTGTATGCTGTATATGTGCATGTGAATGTATGTACGTGCATATATATGTGTGTGTATATGATTGTATACATGTGCATGCGTATGTGTATGTGTGCGTGTATGTGTGCGTGTATGTGTGCGTGTGCGGGGGATATAAGGTACGACGTGTCGACGCGAGAGACGAACACATAAGGAGGGAAGGGCTTTGTAAACGTGCCCACGTGCCGTGTCGCCGTATATGCATACCTGCAGCCTATTACGTATACCTATAGATGCAGCACAGTGTGTTCGGGTTTTTGGGGGGAGAGTCTCTTTTTTTTTGCTGGTGGGTGCAACGAGTTTGCCTTTGATGTGCCGCGGCTACTTTGTTTACGCACCGTGAAACGGATTTAAAATGGATAAGAGAATTAATGTCTGGCCCGTGGTCGATAACGAAGCTGTCGAAAATCTTAACGGTGATAGACTTGATTTATGGGTACGCAAGTATAATTTTCTGCTAAGCTATATAATAGATATTATGCTTAATTTTCATGAATGGTGTGTTTCGTAACGATACGCTATGTGTGATTTGATAAATGAAGGTGAAGCTTGATACAACGATTGTGACACCAAGTACAGATTACTGCGTGTAGATGAAGATAGTATGTGATTTATTATCGTAAATGGCTAAACAAGTGGGGGTTTAATCTTAAACGGGAGGTTAATGACTTTCATTTTTTATTTGTCTAGGCGGGAGTGGTCAAAGGGCATGGCTGTTGACAGACGATTGACAGTTAATTACTTCTAATATTGTTTTGTCAATTAATTATGGAACACGACAAACGTACGTATTATTTGCTTTGTTATTGTTATTGTATAATATACATATTGATGGAATCTGATATGCATGCAGTTACTAAACGTTTATATTAACAATTCATTATATGTCACTTAAATGGATAACCTTCTGTTATTCGTTTACAAAATTACTAATTAAGAAATAATAGAAACAGTACAAGTACTGTCAATAAATTTTAGCTATTTCTATCTGATTTTTACCAATATTAATACTTAATGTAACTTGAAATAGTAAATTGAGAAATTAAAAGTTTTAAATGCGTATTTTGAGATGTACACGACTATAAAAATATACACAACTACATTGCACTGTCACATTTACATTTTAAAATAATAATCTCTGCATAAATTACATCAAATCTACTCAACATCCAAGCGCAAAACGGTAGAAAGAAGAAAACGAAGAAACACCACTGACAAGCTCCCAAACTATTAATAACTCTAAAAATTTAAACCTTTGTTTATAACAATACAAGAAATATATATACAAATTTCGGGAAATATTTCACCTACTCATATAGAAGAGACTTTATTAAATTGTATTTTTTAAACTGTTATATTTATTTTTACATCAAACAAGACAAACTTTTGTATTTACTTTAGTAAATTAAATATATTTTTTTCTTCTCAAATAAAAAGACCTATTTGTATACAAATTCAGGAAATTACAAGTTTTCGCTTTTTATAGTAAATTAGATTAAAACAATTTTAAAATTTAAAATATCTACTAATACTTTTAAATATTCATTAAATAAATCAGATGGATATGGGACATTCTAAAATTAGAGTAAGACAATTATACGAAAATAACACTTAATGAAAATGAAACTTTATACATTTTTTTAAACACACTTCATCACTAGTTCGATCCTGTTCTCTGATCATTAAGGTTGCATCTGTTATTGAGTTATTATTATCAGTGTACTATTATGCTATTATATTATAACTTACAAGGAAAAGAAAAAAAAAACAACTATTTTCTACATCCTCTTTGGCTGCATAAGAGAAACCTCAAAGCCTCCTCGATTCGTGCTTTCACCACATGCTCACCAACAAAAACAAAACCTACATAAGAATCTCGGAAATAACTAAATAAGATAACGCTCCGCGCAACATAGTCCGAGCGCCAACCAAAGCAATTCCGTAATAAACTCGAGTGCGCGCTCGCTCGAGTCCGGCACGCGCTTTCCGCACACACCCTCCACTCTATGTGTACCTTATATACATACCTCCTTGTCGCGAAGAGGAGAAACGCGCTTGACTCCAGGAACGAGGGAGAAAGAGAGAAAAACAACAAAACGCGCCAAGTTCCGTAATCTACCCCTCTCTCTCTCGCCGGTAAGTTATACGCGCTCCACTTGCAAACAATCCACGTACTATAACCCGCTCTCTCGCTATATGTATACCCATGCGAGTCGAGTATATGCACGCATAGGTATATATATATACTTGTACACTCGAAGACGTGAGAAGAGCGCCAAACAAAGAGGGAGAACGTAGCACCCACATAGGCTTCTCGCTCGAGCGCGAGCGTGTCGTCGAGCGTGTAAGCGGAGAAAGCAGCTCTCTCTCTCTCTCTCTCTCTCTCGCTTCCCGAGCCTCCAGAGATCGCCGATAAACGGCCGGGATGTTATTTATTTAAATGGTCGCGGATGCGGCACGCGATCGAGTGCCGCTGCAGCTGCAGCTATACAAGCTCTCTGCGCATCGTTAGGGGAGCAGTTGCGGCTCTACACACACACACACGGATACGGTTGTGAGCGAGCGAGCGAGCTTGCGTTCGTCCCGGGACGGGTTCGGGCCAACTCCCGGCAGATTCGGATTCTTATCGGACGCGATGATCTCGCTCCTGCGCGCACTCGTGCGAGCCGGCCAAGTTTATACAGTGGGCGCAGGTGATCAAGCGTCAAAGGGGTGATTGAGTATGTGTACGTGTAATCGTTACTTTGTGCGGGGGAGGAGAGCCGATTGTCAAGGTTATGTAGCTCGTTTGGCGCGAACGCGCGGTGGTTTGCGTGTGCACTGGAGCTTCGTTGATTGGAGCTTTAGGATGAAGTGGGCGACGGGGTTTTGGATTCGAGTTCGGTGACGACGTAGTGGACATTTGGAAACGAGATGTAAATTTGGGGATTTTTTAAGGTGAATTGTGATGGCATGGTGAATCGAGTTGGGACGTTTTATTGCACGTGTATTTTAGTAGGGAAAATGTTTCGCAAATCTTTGAATGCTTTTTCTCTCAAATTAGTCTTTACAAACTACTTTATTCAAATTAGTGGGCAGCATCAATCGAACAAACTTTATTGGATTCACTTCAAATTTTATCTGTAGCTTTTTAACCTTATTCCTCTTGGAAATATCTAGCTTTTTATGAATTTTAATTTCATGATGGTAGTTATATTTAAAAAAAAGCAACCACCTATATTAATCTTCTATTTTGGTGCCAACTCAACCATTTCAATTTTTACGTTCAATTCTATTGTCTTTGAAAAAAAATCAAAACTTTCAGTGCTAAAAATATTATATCTTTCTAATTTGGACCGTTTTGGTTATAGAATTGTCACAAATTTCTGTCCTCCATTTATCAAAAATAAAGCTGTTGAGTCACAAAGCAAGTGTTATGGAGGAGAAGACAATCCTGATATAAAAGTCTATTTTCTTTCAAAATCAACTTTATTTTATTAAAATTGGTATATTCTATGACGTGTGCGCATACTACGGCTATAGAACTTGCATATATTGAATTGAATAATAATTTAAACTCGGCGTCGACAAAATTGTCAAATACGACGTGATCA
The DNA here is from genome assembly GCA_949152435.1 of Gastracanthus pulcherrimus. Lineage (NCBI taxonomy): Eukaryota > Metazoa > Arthropoda > Insecta > Hymenoptera > Pteromalidae > Gastracanthus > Gastracanthus pulcherrimus. Next base: position 32,298,544 of record OX424574.1, read on the forward strand.
GATCAAATGCGATTAAAAACTGATTGACAATCGTCGCCAACAAAAGTCGACAACGCCGGCTCTCTGTCACTTACATATTCTCAGCGCAGAAATCGCTATCCAGACAAACATCTTTATTCTTTTCGGGCTAAAATTATAACGTTCTTGAATTTTTTTTACTATTCTTCTTCTCGTTATGTACTTCTCAATGCTAAATTGGGTATTCAATTTATTTTAATTTATATTATTTAATTATCTGCTACCCATTTTCAAAAATATACACTACATATGTCCGTAACAAAAGCAATCAATCTGAGAAGAGAAATATTATTCGTTGATCAAACTAGCTAACGTGTGAAACTTTTTTCAAACTGAAAAAAAATTTTTTTTAACATACTATTTAACAGGGTATCTAATTTTTCACAAGATATGTTCACTAACTTCCCTAATATGTGTGCTGCCTATAGCGAATGAAAAGAATACTACAGTTGCAATGTATGAAAGCTAGGACAAAATATAATTTCGTTGTTTTTGTAAAAATCAATACTTTTTACAAAATGTAATTCTCTTAGTAGCGTATACTTAGTGTATTTATTTAAAATGTCTTTATATTTACAATAATTGTTTGCTCACAATAATATTAAATGAGCAATTGTAAATTTTACTATTGCTAATTATGACTACAACTGGTGTTTAATTTTCTATGATTTATAATCAGTCATGCATACTTAACTTTTTAACTGTTAACATTTAAACTAAACAATAGAATAGATCAGTAATGTTAATTATAAGGGTCTTTAGCCATTTGCTCGAGATACTTGTTACAGAGCTTATCGTTTACAGTCAATAGTATCGCTATATTTTATGAATAGGGGAGATCAAGTACAAAGGCACCCTTGACATTTTAAGATTCAATTACATGGAGACGGGTGGCTATAGATTGTAATCTAAAAGGGGGATCTTTTTCTGCTAGATTATCAGCAAAGATTTATCATGTTGCTCAAAGCAGCACTCGTTCGTAATACTTTTCACAATGAGTATTTAGTACGCTTTGTATAATTGTTTTTTTTAATTAGATAAAAAGAATTTTTGTATAAACGAAAAACAAATATTTTTAATTTCATTATTTCTTTTATAAATATTGCGTTGAACAGGAAAAAAAACATATCCAACAGATTTAAAAATTCATATTCAGATTGCAAGACTTTGGGAGTCCTTGAATATAAATTCTCGTATGAATTGTATTTGAATTGAATTGAAAGAGAAAAATGCGTATAACGAAAATATCTACTCGATTTACGTCAATCCCGTGGTCGAGGTTATTTACTCGCATGTAAAACATATGAAATATTTTATTCATGCCTCGATGAATTTCATCCTAGCAAATATTAAAACAATGCCGGCGCTCTTTCCCATATATACAATTCAATATCAATATTCATTATACGAACCTAACAAGCGTACGTTAAAAACGATAAAATCATCTGTATCCTTTCTATCCTCGTCCCTCCCCTCCCCTACTAATAATATCAAGCATTGTCTTTCGCGTTCACGCGCGGCGCGCCGTAGATGAAAGGCCAATTATACTCGTTCGGATAATGAGATTAATGAGCGGTGTATGTGAAATCCAGCTGATGCTGCATCAGAGATAGCTTTGCGGCCATATCATCCACAGCGAAATTTAATGTGACACTGAATCGCGCGTACTCGCGAAGCATTAAATTTTAATAACATTTTCGTTAACATAACAATAAACCCATTCAGCACTTCACTATCTAAAAAGAAAACGAGAAGGAATCCAACCATGGGAAACAAAAGCGAGTGTCCATTGTCCTTCGATTGTGCATACGTACATAATTAGCCGGCAGCCCGCCGGATTATTATTACTACGGATTCGCGTGCAAAAGCGAAAGATACAGCGCGAAACGTGCAGCCATCCATTAACGTGAGTAAAAACGCGCGTTGTAAATCTGCGAGCTCGGGGCTACGGAGCCGTAAACTTAACTTGGTTACACGAGCCTTATCGAGCGCACATCTACACAGCGTATGACTGCGAACGAGCGCGGAGATACGTACGAGATTCGGAATTTCGGGCTGCTGCGGTTAATCGGCAATGATCCAGACTCTTAACTCATTACGTCCTGCTGTATGGATGCGCGAGTATGTGTGTGTGTGCGTATATGTGTGTGCGTGTGTGTGTGTGTGCGCGCAACAAAAAATTTTGACTAAACATTAATTAGTTACTTATGAAATACTTAAGCAAATGTGCTTTATAATAACTTAAGTATGGTATTCATATATGCATGATAATATACCGTATAATAAAAGAATTTAAGTATTATTTTCAGAATCATTGATTCTTACTATAGGTAAAACTGATACCTTCTTGAATAAGCCGAGTGCGAAATTAGTTAGCAGTATTTTTTTACTCTTGTTTCGGTGTCTTTTAGGAGAGAGAGGTGCATATATACTGTTTGTTTGTTTAGTGGAAACAAGGACGCACGGCGGTGAACCCAGCTAACCATACTGCACCCCAGAGTCTTTAAATATCAGTTATATGCAGAGAGATGAGAAGAGAGAGCTGATTGACATTTTTATGTGTGTCCATGGGATGCAATATTTGCTGCTACACTGATGTGCAGGTAAAACCTGCGGATTATTATGCTCTGTCTGGTTGTGAACCATTTTTAGCTTAGAATGGAGTGTTTTTTTGCTTTTGAGGTTGAAAAACAATGTGTGCGACGGTTATAAAATAGACAAAAGAAAATTTCGTCTTATTAAATTTTGTATAATGCATCAAACTTAATTTTCGACCTGAATATTAACTATTGATTATTGCATTTATAGTATGTACGAGTATATCGGCGCTGATAAAAGGTACTTCAAATGTTAACATTTCATTTATTATGTATTATATCGGTATATTATTAAAGGATAATATAATAATTTTCGAGCACTGAACTATACCTATCGTAAAAGATAATAATAATAATTAATAATTTAATCGATAGTTATAGTCATATTATAATGAAAATTAAAGATTCAATAAACTTTAGATCGTGGTTCAGTAAATTAATTTTAACGAATACAATTAGTGTAATGAATATGCAAATATTTTTCATTTACGTAAACATCAAAGAACTACTAAGTTGACTAAAATCCAAATATTTTAGTGCAATGAACTTCTAGTTGCAAAAAGCAAATGATTTACGTTTTTATTCAACATTTGTTGAGTTCGTATCATAAATATGCTCATAAAAATCGAACTTTGGTGTAATACTATGTCACGTAAATCACGTGAACTTTTATCGTAAAAAAGCACTCGAATTTAACAGCACGTTCAGTTATATGCCTGCTTATAAAACTTGCTGCCGGCAAAAAGTGCAGAACTGTTAATGGCACGCAACATTTTATTAAATACTGAATTCGAATTTAATGCGCATATTTCGTTTTGATGTTTGAAATTTCTACTTGTTTCTTTCAATGACTGTCAGTTTCCTCATATATAATAGACAACATACTAAATTTATAGTAAAATATTATCCGGTTCATAAAAAGCATATGTATTGTCCTATTGGCAAACAAAACATCCACCGCGCCAACCGTGACGCTTGTAAAAACCTATGCTCATAGCAACCATGTTGTTTATTTTCACATAGGAAACTATATCTATACATCTGCAAAATGGCTGCCAAAAGCATAGGCCACTAGAGGTCGCATGGAATGTTTAAACTCCCAATATTGTCTTGTGTAATAAAACTTTTAAAGATGCTTCGAGCTTTCGATGTCATAATTTTTGACAATTCAAACCACATTAATTTTTAAAAGACATGATCAAAGTGGCAAGAGCAAGTGTATTTTTATGACAAAAATGTTTTAAAGATAAATACGAAACCCTTCAAGAAAGTACTATTTACAGTATTTATTTAGAGTTTGATTTTCATTTGAATAAAATTTCAACGTGCAATAATCATTTATATATCTGTTATTTACTAACACGCACCTTTTACAAACTTAATATTTTCCAAACAATTTTACAATCTTCAACAAAATATCAACCCCATTATCCGAGAAATTTCAAATTACCATAATTTCATAGTTATAATATTCATGCCCAGCTTCGGCTATAATAAGGTAGGACCAGGCAGAGAAAGACTGCGTGAGAGGGAGAGAGAGAGAGAGAGAGAGAGAGAAGGATCGAGAGAAGCAAGCTAATGGAGCGCGCGCCGAATGCCAGGGCTAATTTGTAGCCGACTGCATTTTGCGCGATAGCTACTACCCTACACGCATACACCCCCTGCCATCCAGCCACACCGAGTCTCGATCGATATAACGAAAGTTTGGCGCGACTGCCAGCCGCTTACGGAAGAAGAAGCTACAGCTACAGCTACGGCAGCAGCAGCAGCAGCTTGCCGCTATATATGCATCTCTCGCGCGCGTATACGTATAACGCGACGACAGGTGCGCCAAAGTGCATTGTCAGAGACGAAGTGGCCTTCCTCCCCCCGTCCCCTATTTCCGAATTACAACCGAGTCGAGAGTCCGGGGGGACAGCCGTCTACGTGAGCTCGGGATTCGAGATTTCCGATTCACAGACGTGCTCGAGTCTCTCTTTCTCTCTCTCACTCTCTGTGTGTGTGTGTGTGTGTGTGTAACTTGGAATGGCAATTTCTGTGGAGGGGAGGGGGGAGGTTAAAGCAACAAGTCCGTCGGGACTGCTTAGGGTATTGCCGGGGATGGCTTACGTTTTCGTGAAAAAAGGATAGTGAGGGGAAAGCGGGAAGGGTGTATGAGGGTATTCTCCGTGGAATTCGGTGTTCGTATGTTTGCGTGATGTTTTATATAGGTGTGTATGTAAGGGGGAGGGGCTTAGGTAGGATAAAGCGTGTGTTTGGGGGGAGTGGTGTGTATGAATATTTAAAGTTTTTTTTTATCCATGAGCGGATGTTTTCATAAATGGTGAATTCGTAACGCATGGTATATTGAATTACACTCGGGATGTGTGTGGTGATGAGCTAGTTTGGTGTGCGTTGATTATTTGGATAACTTGGCAGCTTGATGTTTGATTGGTTAGTTTTCTCTGTCGGTTTTTTATTTACGTTTAGTATACTGCTTAACTCGTTGTAAAAAAGATGAAGGTACTAATTCTTACTTTATGAGAGAACTTTCTATTCTGAATGTAATGGTTTGTAAATATTACAAAATCATTTTGTAAAAATTGGATAAACTTTTTTATTGACGGTAATGCTTACATTATTATATTAATTTGTTAAATGATTTGTTATTTTGAATGTTTATCAGAACAACTAAAAACTTGTAAGTGTTAATAAAATAGTTGCCTAAACAATTTTTGTACTTTTTACCCCTTGCTTTAAAAATAATTATTCCGAGAACTGGGAAAAGTAATTTCTGGAAAATAAATTGTATTCTCTTTTTAACACATTACACACGTATTTTCGTATAAATTTTATTAACAGTTCACTAACTTTATTTTTTATCAAAGTAAACTTTAAGAGTTTTTCAATGATTATTTAAAACTTATTGAATAAAATACAGTTTCATAAAATTCTGAAACTCCTGCCTGATTATATTTTACATGCTTTGTATTTTCTATAAACAACAAAAGGAAGCTTACATCAAACGTGTCTCTATTGTATCAAATACTATTGTACTCAAATAATTACAACTAAGAGATTATTCATTAATTATTATCATTTTCTGCATACTAACAAAAATTATTATCATTATTAATTATCAATATAATAATATAAGAATATAATAGTATAATAATATTCCATAAAGTCAAGATGCCAGAATATTCTCAATCAAATAAATAATAATGCTCGTCACGAAGTATTCTCAGGAAAGCTAATTGCAACATTCTATACAAAAACGCTAATATGAATAATGAAATCAAGAAATAATTCACATTAACCCATTTTTGAAAAACAACCATTACATAAACGCGAATTCTCCCATTCCAATGAACCCTCCATTACACAACAATTCAAATCATCGAACCTAATTAACTCGTCCGCTGCAGAAAAGCACAACCTAGCGAGCGATCAAAGTAGCTCCGCGGCGAGCGCGTCAAAGCCGAAAACCACTCGTTATTAATTCAGCGCCGATACAGGCCGAGTTGTCATGTTATTCTGGTGTGGTTTCGCGCTCGCGGTCCGACCGCACCGCCACTCGTTTCACTGGCCAGCAGTGGCCGGCGCGGCGGGGCCCAGCTAGCGCCCGCAGTTTCCGGTGTCCGAAGTTGGAGAGCCGCGAGAGTAAGCCCGGTGCGCGACGCCTAAGTAACTAGAACGAATCGCCGTGTGTTTGCAAATATGTGCATGTATGCGTGAGTGGAGGTGGAGACAAAGTGTCCGTGTCTCTCACCTGCGGCCCGGCAGTGGCGTAAGATATAGGGAGAGGGGAAGAGCAAGCCGACTTGGAAGCGAGTCAAATTTGTTCAAGGCACCGGTTCCGCGGCGTTGGATGGCACCCGCCTACCCCTTGGATTTCAGAGATGTATAGGGTGTATTGGGATGGAGTCGGTGAATAAAGCTGTTTTTTTGGGGGAATCAGAGTTGCGGTTGAGAGATTTAGGAGTGGGGGTCGGAATGTCTGTGGGTTGAAAACAATTTTATGGGTTAAATGTAATTTTCGTGTATTTTTAAATGACTTCAGAAAGAAGAATGTTATAAATTCGACGTGTTTTTCCACTTTGTATTATATACTTTTCGAGAAAAAAGAATATTAATTGTTCTTGGGGTTTTCGAAAAATCAGTAAATTATTTTATAATTACTATCGAGGAGCTTTTTTGAATTAAACAAAGATTACAATAATGATATCTCATTGAAGTTCGGAACGTTCGTTAAACTAAATAGGTAATTTGTATTGTAGGCATTTTATAAATGTCAATCAACTAATTCGGGGAAGGGTGCTAGTAGGCGAGTGATTAAAGAATATATTGTGCCGAGTTTTAACAAAAATTATCAGGTGGAAAGTATAAGAATAACCTAAAAATGCAACATTATTTCGATTATTTCTAAAATAGAGCCTGAATCTCACTAACTTTGTTTTTATTACGTTTGAAATATTTTTATCTTGATATAAGCCAAGTTTCATTAGTATTTATCCCAAAGACCACACTTAGAATTTCAAAATGCCGAACTTTTCTGGTGGTTATGATCTTTAACGTAAACCTCGAAACTCTGAACCCGCTGAAATTCTATTATATCGATTTTACATATTGTAACGCATACACTAACAAATTTTCGTTATATTTTACGATGAGAAAAGTTTTTTTGTTTTAAAATACTGTATTCGAAGTCACGTATATTTTGTTGCTACCTAAAATAAAGCTCCGTACCCAACATCTCTATCATAAGTAAAGTTTACGTATTTTCCTGTATTTGTCTATAAATTCGTGTTAAAAAACTATGAACTGGAAAGTCTATTTACCCTCAACTTTACTCCAAGCCGCGACCAAAAGAAGGTTAGGAACTCGTATATATATATGCGCACCTATAGGTTGAGTTCACCGTTGCTTTTGAAAGTTGCTTAACATCAAAGTATTTTATAAGCTTCTATTTTCATCTAATTACATATTTTATTAGATTCATGTGCTAATTGTAAATACAAATACACTTATATGACAGATTCTTTATATTTTCAGTATCTTTTAAATAAATAAATATACTGAATTTTATTTTCTAGGTTATTGATGAATACGTGTTATACGTACAATAATGAGTTTCATTCAAGAATCTTTTGGTTCAATAAAACATTATATTTTAAAGTATACTAGACAAATATGTAAGTATTATTAAAAAGAAAATTATCGGTTCCAGGCTCTATTATAGAAGTAATCGAATAAATGTTGCTTTTTTAGGTTATTTTTATACTTCACATCACAAATTTTTCTAAAACTCCGCACAATAGATTCTTTAACCATTTAGAGTCTAGGCACCCCCGGAAATCGGTGGGTTCGCACTTATATTACGTCTACAATACAAATTTCGTATTTAGTTCAACGAACGTTCCGAGTTTCAATGACATGTGATGATGTAAGGACATTATAAACGTTTCAAAGTTTGCTTATTCTTCCAAAACAAAATTACACGTAATTCGCTTGTAAAATTAAATCAAATATACTTCGCTTGTATAACCGGAAATTGAATAAATGTTCACTATTTTAGCAGCCAATAAACGTGCATCATTCTGATTTGTTCTGTATGCATAATATCAATTCTGTTAAATTAATACTAACTTTTTACAAATATCCAATTTTTCAAGCTAACGTAATTAATTAATTATTATAGTAGATAAAGTAAATTAAATTGAATAATGCAAACATTTGTAAACATAAAATCAAGTCAACGACATGAAGTCCTCCTTCGCATTCCTCACATTTTTCGCTCTGCGTATAAACGGCACTTACCGTCACGTTTCTCAACTTATGCAGATCCCCTTTTCTTTCCAACTATGCACACTCCTCTCCCAACTCGAGCAAGTAGAAAAAAAAGAAGCACAGAGGCCGTAGAAAGAGAGAAAAATATACGAACGAGGAAAAAATGTTCACGATTACAGTATTTTTCTTAGAATTTTCATATTCCCGGATGCGCGCGCGCGCCCACTTGCAAATAGCCGCACGTAGAGGAAGTAAATGGAGCTCACAATTAACCTGGGAAATTATTTTTCACCCATCCTCCGGCGCACCGCTGCATGCTCCACCTTTGCCTACTCCTCTTCACGTCGCGTGCCGGCGCTCCAGGCGCAGCAGCAGCAGCAGCTCATCCGCCCGCGTTTAATTAAGTTCAAGAAAAGTCTTTTACCTGCGCAGCGCCGTTTGAATGCGCGCGCGCGAGCGCGTGATCCTCTACTTTTTTAATCTTCGGCGTGCACACCGAGCGACCTGCTGTGTGCCCTTTTGAGATATAGGGAATGAGAGAGACTGGGGTATAATAACGGGCCACTAAATTGCGCACAGTGGAATTCATTTTGAAGTACCGTTTGAAATAAAATAAAATTCCAATTTCATTGCTAGCTGTCTTACGAATTTTATAGTGCTTATGAAGTACCTATATCAGATATCACTGTTTATACTAGCTGGGTCTAAATAATTTTGAGAGATAGTAAAATGGAATAATTTGAATCACTTGACAATTGAATTTTAATAAATAATAGTGTCTAATGGACCTCTCACACTTAAATATACCTGAAATGCGGTTATCTTTATACAAAGTATGGTAATCAAATTTAAGATAGCGCTGAAATGTGCGTCACAAAAGCATTTATTAGGTAGGTCATTTTTAAAATATTAAAACATACGTTCCTATAAATGAGGCAACAAAAATGAGATAAATAATTTATCTTTCAAAATAAGAGCATTAAAAATTATTTTTTTAAAACCACGAAAATATAATGTTTTAACTATCTAGAAAAAAGAAAAATGTATTCAATATTAATAATGTTTGCATCTTTAACTAGAACATTGAAACATGGTATGAGTGGTTGGAAAGTATATAAATTAGTATACATTTTGATTTGGATTTATTTTTTTATTTCGATTCACATAACTGAACATAAAGAAAATTTTAGCATCTTCATTAAATATTCAACCAAAAGAGCTTTGATACAAAAGTAGTAATAAGTATAAGTCTAAATATTCATTAAAATTTGAATGTTATTCTTAAACAGCACAGTAGACGTAAGATGTACGAAAGTTTTGAAAAAAAACAATGCCTGCAGATTTTAGAGCAAATTTTTAAGATTTTGACATATTTGAGCACATATTATTAAAAACTTTATAAAAAGAAAAATGAAGTTTGATTATATTCTATAGAGAATATAAAAAGCGAAATATGTATAAGTTTTAACATTTCTTAAATACTAAAAATTTTTTATTCCCAAATTTTAATTATATCCTATATATACGTAGTCGACTGTTAGCTTTAATTCTTAAATTATTAAAAAAAAAAAACGTTGCCAATTCGCTGGCAGTTAGCTTCCGCCAACTAAATTAATTGTGTAATAAATTAATACAATTTGTTGTTCTAATAATTAATTTTCAATTGCTATATCTCATTTTAATTAAGAGCTAAAAAATGTGTGCTTATTTAACATTACTGGTCTAATTCACAACAGTTAATTCAACTAGCTGTATCCATATTCTTATTTTTATTATACATTTATATTTTTAATTTACATTTATATATAGATTAAATCTGTTTTAAGCCGGTACCATTATTTTTTTTAATAATTTTAATTTTAAACATTTCAACTTGAATTTGAATTCAACAGCATCTAATATCATTCATACATATCATTTTTATCAAGATATTTCCATCCATATTCCTAATCACCTCAATTTTTTTCAAAAACTTTCCCTGTTTAAACAAAACACGACGCTTTCGTGTATAACAGAAAAAACAAAATAGATTATTTAAAATTCCGGGTCGGAAAAGATAGGTAATTTTATACTCTGTCAAATGCAAAAAAATGTATCGATGATATTATTTCAAGCATACCAAAAAACCCAAAAAACTAAAACTAAAAAATCGAAAAACCGCTAAAACACAAATAACATCAAAAAACAAAAAATTTTTTACAGCTCCCTTTCTTTTAAAATAACAAAATCAGTGAGCCCAGAAACATTAATTTTGACCATGAATGTTCAGTTTAATCTTCATACACATTCGTTCACACACACACACACACGCACGCATACGCATACGCACACCCTATCACACACGCACATGTACACGCATACAGACTTTTTCTAAAAATAATGTATTTTGAATCCTAATATCTCAAAATATATTTCTAACATTTTTTTAGCAAAACTTTTTATTTTACCATCACAAAGCTTCCTTTTTGAGGAAGCAAAAATAATATGTAGTTCAGTCTAGAATGCAACTATAGTTTCTAGTATGTTATTATTTATATAGACAGTACCTATTTCATGTATTTAAAATTCTTTAGATTGTATTAATTTGAGTCAGCAGATATTTAGTATAAATTATTCGTTGCTCCAATTGAGTGAATGTTTAAGCACAGCGAGCTATGACTTAACTGTTAAAATCTACTCATTTAGCTATATCCAAAGTTATATGTGCCATAGGTATGGTTACAATGAGAATGAAACGGTCAACAGTAGATTTACTCGCAATACTGCTAGAAATTAATTAAGACGGAGCACAATAAATGTCGTCTTCTTAAAAAAAATTATTACTAGCAGACCGTTATAACCCACATCTCGGTATGCACCAGTCTCCGCTAAATACAAAAACGAGTACGGATCGTTAGCACAGCAACTGCAGGCAGGGCAAGCACAAAATTCAAAAGAAGGCACAAATTTCCGCATTTCTTTGAAATACGAAATTTATACCCTTATCCGGTGCTCATTCCATATCCTCTATCTCGCTTTAGCTCTCTTTTGGCGGTTGGTTGGTTGTCTCTTTTCCGCGTGCCCCCGGGACTTGGAGGCGGCGCACTTAGGGCACACCGAACTATCCTCACGAGACGATAACAACTTGGGTGATAACTCAGACGCGCTAATTTCTCGGCGCGTCCTCCGCCGTTTTATACCGGTGTGTGGGTGGGTGCAGCAGTGCGCGGCGGATACGAAGGAGAAAGGAAGAATGGGACTGGGGAAAAAGTCAGCGAATTCCTGCGCGTATTTAATAAAATTTCGTTATGTAACTTTAGAGAGGAATTCAATTTCTCGATAAGTGAGGATCTCTCCTCGTGCTTAAGCTGCGTGATAATGAGGTTAGCGCTGGAGTGCGAAGGGGTTATTTGATTTTTTCTTAATTGGAGTATTGAAAAGATGAGGGGTTGAAATATTTTTTAGAAATTTTTGTGGAAATATTATTCTTTTAGATTCACGCGGAGGCATTTGTCGCAAAAATATGGAGAAACCGTAATTAAGAATTTGATTCATTAACTCATTAAACGATGCAGACATATTATATTTAAATTAGTTTATTTGGCATAAGTGTAAAAATATAAATAATTCTAAGTTAATTAAAAATTAAATTACAATTAGTTACTGTAGCATAAGTGTAAAAATATAAATTATTCTAAATTAATTAAAAATTAAATTGCAATTAGTTACTGCACTATACAAAATAAATAGCATTATAAATGTATGTAGATACATTATTATTTTACAAATTCGGAAATTGAATTATAATATAAATTATCATAAAAACTAATATAATAATTTATTTGTAATTTTAGGGTGGTTAGGTCGCCTTAAATTTTATAATTCCTATTTGATAATATCTCCTTAATGGTTATGTGGGTTGCAAAAAATGTAATTAATTTGAAAATGTTATGCTGGGGTTGATAAAATATATATAAGTGTTAATACATTAATATGTTGTGTAAGCATATATTATTTTTGCTAACAAATATGTATCTTCACAGTAATTCGTATTCATTACCAACTTTATTGTGGCACCTAGAAGTCATAAATCATAAAAATTCTTGACACATAAATATTGTATGCTAACAATATATACCATACGATACACTATATACTTTTTCACACCTTCTAAATTGCATTCAATATAGTTTTTTTCTTATTTTGTTATGTAAACATATTATTTGTTTATTACGAATAAATTCACTACTAATTAATCATTACGAAAACACTCCTATGAGAAAGAATAGTCTAACATAAAACTGTTCGATTTCTACGACTGATGTACAAAATAACTATTATTATATACTACAATACAAATTATACGTGTAAACTTAGTGATTTAGTAAAGTAATGATATAAATTACTTTACATAAGTTACGTGATGTTAATATTAATATTATTCACACGATAATGAAATGAACTCATAACACACCAATGTTGTCACAATCAAACTCGGGATTTTCTGATGCTGAAACAAAATAACAAAAGCATTAAAATTATACTGAAATTAAATTTATACAATCCTATAATGATGAATTGAGACATTCAATTATTATAACCGAATGCTACTCCATACCAAATTACATATCTCGTTACATCAATGAGAAATAATTCTATTACGCAATATTTTCTTTTAAAACTACAAAACAAAGGTGTAAATAAATACACTGCTCGAACCGTCAGTCAATGTTAACAACAACATAAAATCCACTACAACAGTCTACATCCTTCTTTTCTTTTCGATCCAGCAAATAAGATGCACCCCACATCGATATACCTACCCACAGCGTTAAAAACAATTGCGCTGCATAATTAAACTTAATACACGCGAATAATTCCCCACAAAAGACCCGTATCTTCGCCGCAAAAACGTGCATTAATACATTTTCCGAACTTATCATAATCAGCGAGCGCGCGTGCTAACGAGAACCGCACTCCGACGACGTGTGTATACACACGTACATGCACGCATATGAGTGCGAGAGACAGAGCGTGACAGACAGGCCGTCAGCCGCACACAGCCAGCAGCAGCAGCTGATCCTTTCGTTAACGCCGCGGTTAAAGCGCGTGTGCAACCTTTATCCGTCTCTCCTTCTCGCGGTGAGCGGCGTTTATTTCGCCAGAGAGCGGAATAGGGATATGAGGGATGAAGGGGCCGGGAGAGAGAAAGGCGTTTACGGCTGAATGCATCGCGCTCGTCATAAAGAGACCTGCTGACGGCAAGACCTTGAGGATGCCTCGACGGGATGGCATTTTTCCGGGTGGTGATTATGCGACGTGTTTGTTGGATTGTTCAAGAATGTACGTCGACAATGACGTGGTATTATTTTGTATTGATTATTGATCATTTGATTTTGTTAGATTGCAACTTGTATTGCGTGGACAAGAGCCTTCATAATGTTACGGGATGCATTGAACTCGAATTTATTATCCCAGTTTGAAAATTGGTACGCATCTGAATCGAATCTTCTTTCCAGAATCACTCGTTTCTAGGAAATTTAGAGAAAATCGATAAAAAATGTTCGTTCTGTTTTTCTTGGGCTAAATTTAAATTATGCGTCTGATTAAATTTGTTCTCTCAGAATCGTCTTATTGAAATTGAAGAGCGGTACGGTTTAAGAGAACCTAACAAGCTTAAAATTAAAACTTAATTTCAGGTTATATATTTTATGGTGAAAATAAATTAAACTTCATATGATACTAGTTTCTTTAGGTAGATTTTAATATGGTGAAGATAAATTAAATATAATATTATGTGATAAGTATTTTTAGGTAGATTTGAATATGGTGATAATAAATTAAACATTGGCATTGACGCCTCATGCGAAGACTAACAGATTTCAGCTTAAAGAATAAAAGACACTATTTCAATTTACTTTAAAAAAAAAATAAATAATGTGTTTCAAAGATTTAAAACTATATCATTTTTGTACTTTGCTGAAAAATGTTGTTGTTATTATTTTTATTAAGTTTTCACCTAATGAAAACTAGACAATATTTCAAATAGCTGTGATCGGTTAGTCTTCGTATAAAGCGTCGATATGGTACTAGTTTTTTAATTTTTCTGTTTAGGTTATGAATGTGAGTATAATCTTTTTGTATAGTAAGAACTAAACTATAATCTTTATGACTATGTTACAAATAAAAATTTGAGATAATTATAGAATACAAAGATGATAAAGAATGTCTTCAACTTATCTTCTTCCACTATATCTGAACTTTTTTCTATTTATTTTATCATTTAAAATTAAAGTAATTCAATAGCTTCCGTACCAAAATTACAATAACTATTAAAATTCTTTCAAACATTATTCTCCAACCACAACTAAAAGAATCCCTCTCTAAAACTCCGTTCCAACTTACATTTCACCCAAAAACAGACGTAAACACAAGAGGGGAAAAACAGAGAAAACGAAAAGATGCTCGCCGAGAGCAGATACTCGACTCGTACCGGAAGAAGAGGTACAATCGCAACGGGATACGCGAATTCCTCGCGCAGCGCTCAAACGGCGCTCATACACACATACTCGCATACCCAACCAGACAGACAAACAAAGGAGCCGAAGGAATACGTTCAATTTTCGCCCTCCGCGCGCGCGCGCGCGCTCTTTATTCGTATATATCGCCCCGAGAGCAATACCGCGCGCTCAGACATAGAAACGACGAAAAGAACGGCGCACAGTTGCTGCTGCTGCAGCTCGCGATAATGGCGCGCGATAGCGGAAGCTCGAATCGCTCCGCTGCCGGGGCGCGCATCCTTTATTTAGCGCGGAGAATATTTCAGATATCGTTTTGACGATATAGAGGGAGAGAGAGGGAGAAAAGCTTCGCCGTGCGTTCGCAGCGGAGCCTTTGAGATGCGAGGGACGGATATATACTTGTAAATTAAAGCGGAATCGATTTCGCAGTGCGCGCATTTCGAGATGAAATCTGTTTCCGATTTTTCCGCGGAAGATTTGCGGCGAGTTTGATAATTGAGGGAGCTTTGAGAGAGCGGATTTGAAACTTGTTAAATCGCGATTGATTTGGTTTGAGTTTGTCTGTGGAATTTTGTAAGAATCTTGTTATTTTAGTGCGCTAAAGTCGTTTGATCGGTAGATTGATGAATTAATAGGGTTTGCGAGGTTATTGAAAATATGGATTTGTCACAAACGAATTAATTGAATATATGGTCCTTAATGTTACATACTCATATCTGCTATCATTTATTTGACTGAATGAAAAAGTCCACATAAATATAGAAAACTCCAAGAAGATATTGAATAATTAATTGTATTTTACGAATAGCTTCCTGTAAAATATTCATGTTTCTATCGCTGACATCAAAATGGAGCTCATTAATCCTGTATTTACCAGATCCTTAAATAGTTGAAAAAAAAAACTTATAAAAAGTATTTAGAAATGTGTTTTAAAACTTTTTGGTAGTCTTGGCATAGTAATTTTTTTACAATTTTTTGTGTTTTCTCGGCTTCTATGCGGATAAAAATGACTTAGGCCCACATTACGTGATCGAAAATGATTAACTTCGACCTAATAACCACATTGAATTTTTAGGATTTTCTGTTTATCACATGGAAATTTATATTTAAAATTATTAGTTGCGTGTGCCTAAAAGTACGCTTAGTAAATAGACGAAATAAATTATAAAACCTAATTACTTCTGTAAAATGTACACTTAAATGCATAATCATTCATCTTGCAAACGTTTCTATTATTGAAAGATACTAGAAAAATCCCCTCCTCATTGTCCCAAACATTGTTCTCTTCCACTTGTCTTATATATAATTAATACGTCGAGTGCTTATCGCAGCGTCGGACCCGCGCGGGTAAGATAAAGCGAAGTAAAAAGAACATTTGTACGACTACTCCGATTTCGCGAGTGAAAAGGCAAATCCAGCTTACTTTAACGTAAAGCGACGACGAGGAGGTGGGCGGTAGAAAAAAAAAGAGGATAAGCGTGAAAGCTCACGCATTTTAAAAGAGGGTCGCGCGGCCGAGCGAATGAGCGGACGCTGAGAAGCCCGGTGATAAGGAAAACTTGACTTGTTCGATATCTCTCTTTTCCTCGCTGGTTTTATTCGCGAATTCTCGAACATGAAAAGTAGTATCATATATCAGGTAGCCAATTCAATGGAAAGTATTGGATACGCGGCTATTATATTAAGGTGAGAGAATATGGATGCGAAAAATTCGCGCGGATGGGCGAAAGTGTTATATTTGTATTTTCGGTTCACGCGGAAGAAGGAAGGGAAAAAAAAGAGAAAAAGCGAAAAAGCACCAGGGAGTTAATTATTCACTCAATAATGAACCAACGACGAAAACAATAAAATTATACGAGCGAATTTAATAAAAACAAATTTTATTCGACAAATTATTATACTTATAGTGGTAAGACTTGGTGTTAAAGTATTAAGTAATTAATAATGTATTTTAAATAATGTTTATATTTAATGTAGATTTTATTGGAAACTATTTAGTGGAAATTCAATAAATGTATAATAAGTCTAAATTAAACGTTACTGCATTAATTAGTTTGGCTTTACAGTTGGTTAATTCTTACATAAATTGTTGAAAATACAAAGGTAAAGGTCGACGGACCAAATAGGTCATCTTTTGTGGTAACAGAAACACTTTTATCTTAAAAATTTAAAAATTGATTTTCAAGAAAATAGTGGCTCTAAAATGATCTACTTAACATCCGAACAACCTTAAAAAATAGTATAACAATCGTATGATCGAAAAATATTAATAATAATAAACTAATTTTACCATACTATTTGGCGAAAAGAACGCTAATATAAATCAAATGAATCTTATTCTCTCTTAAAAATGTCACCTAAATACATATCAGTTTTTGTAGATTTCAATCTATTATGTAAACCTAGATACAATCTATCTCAATCCACAGCTAAATTCCAGGTGATATTCTCAACAGTTTATAGTAAGGAAATGTGGAGCAGCAGGGACACTTCGAAGGAGGATTTATTTATAATCAGATGATATCTTATAGAATTTTAATTATTTCCGATAAAATTTGATGTGATGTTGTATTATAGAATATATATAAAATTATCGGTACTCGGAATAGCAGAATTTTTTTTTTTTTTTTTTTTTTTTAATTTAACGTCGCCATGTTTGTGCTTTCATGTGGTGCTAATCGACGACGGGGGTCTGCGGTGTGTTTGTAAACAAAGCACATGTAATTTTTACAGTGGTGCTTGTATCAATCGGCAGAGACTAAGATTCGAACCCGGGTCACCGGCGTGGGAATCCGACACTCTACCGACTGAGCCGCCGCAGGCCCCGAATAGCAGAATTATTAAATTATTTCGAAAGTTCCTTCTGCCTCACTCTCCCCTATCAGATACAACTTTATGATTTAATTCACTAAAGGGTAAAACATAATTAATAGATTAACCGTTGAAATTAAAAATAAATCGAAATTACCAATTTGCAGAAGTAAAAAATATTTCCTTATCTTAAAGACATATCATTGTTTTGTATGTACACTTTAACAGCCTTACACGTACCAGACGCCAAAAATGAAGGCCGCTACACTCAAGAAGCACCCACTAAGTTATATTTCGCTTGCGCATTTAATTAAAAATTAAGAAACTTACGCGCAACGAGCGCTCCGCCGGACTTTTCTCGAATGCATCAAAATTTAATTAAAATTTTCCCTTAAAAAATTCCGCGCTACGCACCCCGGCTCTCATTCACCGAGCCGCTCGCGACTCTACACAATTCGCAAAATTTACGTACTCACCACCCGGGCGAGCACAAAAACATCGCTACAATCGCACCGTGAAATTTGCAGAAAAAGAGCTACGCGCAAACAAGAAATAGAAAAAAACAAGAGGAAACCGAAAGCGAGAGACGAGACCATGGAGGAAGGAAAAGGTGAGCGGAAAGAGCATACGTATACAGCAAAAAGGGGGAGGGGGGAGGCAGAACAGCATGCATTTATATATCACGCGGACGGCAGGCGAAGTGAGCGTGTATATATGTGTACGGCGGCAAGAGCTCGCCTATATAAAATATATACCGAGCTCCCCGGCAAACGGAAGACTCTTCTCGCCCGGGCGATCTTTCGGGGCCGCTACTGCTGCTGCTGTTGCTTCCATTTGCGACTAACCTCCCCGAATTTCTATCTCTCTCTTTCTCTGCATCAAAAGGCAAAAGAGCAAGCAAGCGTTTATGGGGATAGTCGTGTTGATTAATTTTTTTATAATTCTTTTTGTGTTACCATCTGTTATTGATTATGTTGTTGATCGCTAATCAAAATTTTATAAAGCTGAACGTTAAGTTAGGCGAAATGTTCAAACTTAAAGTTTTGTTATTTAACATGGACGACCTGTACGAAGACAGCATTTATTATGCATTTTATATTATTAATATATATTTAATATATGCATATTTTGTATAGTTACAACTAAAATAACAACTAGCCACCACACTTAAAAATGTTACCTTCGCAAGTTTGCGCCCAATGTTGTCGTTATATAGGTACATGGTAGAACAATCCCATTTAAAAGTTTGCATTATGTTTTAATTTTAGGATTTTTATAAAATTTGGACATTATTTATGCATGGTTTATGCTTTAATGAACTATTATATCTTACAGTTTGAAAAACTTGTGTCTGTACTAGACAGATTATTATGACAGGAGAAAAATTAATAAATCAAACGATTGTTTACTTTTACCGAACTTTATTAATATTAGTGAAATAATAGTTAAAACGACCGATCTGTGACGAGTTAATGCTATAACGGTTCAAACCAGACTGATTTACAATTATTACAAACAGCCGAAACTGCTTCGCAACGTTACTCATTTTTCTATTTTAACTTAAAACATTACTCGATAGAATATACTCGAATGTTTTTTAATATATTCTGTACGATTTTACGAATACTCATACAATGATAATGTAAATAATGATAATGTAAATTAAAAGTAAAAAATACTTTTATAATCATAATAAAAGGGGTTGTTCATTTTACAAGTAATATACCACGCCGATCTATAACGGTACTAATAACGGCATTATATTATATTCTAAAATAAAACTAACTTTTGAGTACGATTGTAGGACGAGTATATCTTCTTAAACGGGCGACGCCTGGCGCGAATTTCCCGGGGATCTGTATGTTAAGCTGCTGTGCTATACACTCGCGGGAAATAAACTCGTCGTAGCGCAAAAAATATATATCGACTCCTTTGACCGCGGTGGAATACATTAATTCCTGCTAGCCGCGCGTGACGGATGTGGGTGTGCGGTAAAATGCGAGATATGGGGGGGGGGGGGGTGAGGGAAAATTTTATATTCGCCGGTCGAATTAAAATGGGAACCGTCGAGACGTGAGCGAGTTACAAGCGGGCGATGACGATGCGTCCGCGTGTTATTAAAGTGCGCGGGCGTGTATATAGAGATGTTTGCGAATATTTTGCGTTTATTGGGAGTTATAAAAGTGCATGGGGTGAGAGAGAGAGAGAGAGAGAGAGAGAGAGTTTTGTTGGATTATATAGAAAAAAAATATCTAAAGGGCTTATTTGGATACAGTAAAAATGAATTTTTATAAAAATAGACTTAAAGAATATTGATGTTTACATTTTAAAATTTTGTTGGTTATCATCAACTACTTCTAAATACTTTTTACTTTATTACACCATCTTGTGTGCATATTTATCAAGCTTACCGAATAAATGAGAAAATCTTGTTGCTTTACTATTATGGATTCTGAATAATAATAATTTATTAAGTATGCCTGAAGATGTAAAATAATTAGGTCACTTATTTAAAAATAACAAGTTTTATTAAAGTTTTCTTAGAAATGTCAATAAAATATAAATATTGTTTACGTATTCGCAACGTATATTTTAATATGAAAAGAAAAAATAAATTAAAGCAAAATTTACATATTATACAAAAAAAAAAATATTTCAGTCATGCATATTAATTTTAATTAATGTATTTATGTTAATATAAACTCCGAAACTATAAGTATTCCTAAATTCACTTATTATAATTCATATTTTACTAAAAAAAATTTAAATAATATTGCAGTAACGCATATTTATTTTAAATTTGTATTTTTATAATCGAAATTGTGAAAGTTTGGCAAAAAAGTTCCTTAAATTATAATAAACATATTGAATAAACTAACTTTGTAATGGCACTCGTAAACGCAAAGTATAACATAAATTCCACTCAAATTAATGTGAATTATTTTCTTAAATTTTACGATCACCAGATAGAAATTTTTTAACAAAAGTAATAGCACTGTAAATTTTCACACTTTCTATTATACAATCAACGTCATCAAAGCGAAAAAAGAATCGCACTAATTCGCGAAACATAAAAACGAGCCCTCATCCTCCATACAAACACACTCCCTCATGATTCGCGAATGAAACACAGGCGTATACACGAACGTCATAAAAACCGAATTACTAGCACAAACGCAATTCGACCGCGTTTAATGCTCGTTGAAGACTATACGTATACCCGAGCAGTGGACAAAGGCTTGTGTGTACACGGAGAACGAAACAGAGAAGAAAGAAAAAACGAGATCGCACGACGCTAAACTTACGAGAAGTAGATAACAAAGCTATTTTCTTTGGGCCGAGAGATTCGCCCCGGGAAATTACACATTCCACGTGACCCCCGACGTTTCGAGTATATCTGTATCTCATTTAGGCGAAGCTAGTAGCTCGCTCGCTCGCTTGGATACGCGTTACCTGCATGTGCACGCGTCTAGTTACGTTCTTGGTATTCGCGCAGCGAGCGCCTCTCTCTCTCTCTTCGTCTCTCTCTCCCTCCCTCTCTCCCTCTTTCGCACGAATGCTTTCAAATTAGACCGAGAGTGCAAGCGCGAGCAGACGCTTGAGTTTATAGGCGCAGGAACAATCTCCATAAAGACGTTCAGTTTTTGAGTGGTGGCAAGCTTGTAGATGGTTCTCTTTTTCACCTTTAAAAGTATCTTTTAGTAAGCAGTCGATTTGTATGAATTGATACTATCTGAATTTGAATTATAATAATGGTATATTTATAGTAGGTGGTCAAATTACAAACACTTATAAAATTATTGGAAACAGTTATAATGACTGGTATTTACCAGATTATTTTGACAGATTTCAAAATAAAACTTGATTACTCTCTTACCATAAAAATAATTGCTACATCAATTTTATATTTATATAATATTAAAATGTAAAAAAAAACAAATTTTGACAAATCCTGTGATAAACTATAGTTAGTTTGACATAGAATCTTTGAGAACATTCTGAATATTTATTTTGTTTTTATAATTTATAATTAGTATAATAATTCCCATATACTGTAAAATACAAATATTTTGTTGCTTATGTACAATGTCATAAACTTGAAAATATTTCCATGTGAATCAAATATAAAACGTGAAATGATACTTTATTTTATACTCTATTAAAAATCAAACTTTTTCAGGTTTTCTCATTTGGTTTTTAAATTTAATTGGAGTCGAGTTACCATTTCATATGATTAGTTTTGAATATGAAGTGAAATAGATTGTTTCTAGTTCTTTCTTTATCTTCTATTGATAATGGCACGTACACTTTTTTTAATATATGCCAGATTCTATAATTGGAGATGACCTAGTAAAGAAAAATAAGGATTCGAGTAGGAGAAAATTGCAGTTGCTGGGAAATCGAAATTTTTCTGTTCTGGAATTGTGGGTTATGCTAAAACTTAAAATTACACGTATGATCGTTAAGAGTGAAGGTTATTTTAGAACTAGCTTGCAGGTGATTTAGGTAAACTTGAGCATACGGGAAAACAGTATAATTGAAATTGAAAAATAAAATATCAAGTATTCGCTGTGCTAATTTTACATTTAGTTTAAATAATTGATGACGTTCACGAATTTAAATTGAGGTAAGACTCCCCCAATTTTCAATTAACAATTAAAAACTCGTACTTTATGTTAAAATATGATGAAAAGCATTTATAAGGCGAGTAAACTCCTTATTTAGATATTTGTAAATGCCAAAAATTATTCTCTTAATACAGATTTTTTTGTTTTTAATGATCGGTATAATATATGTATATTATTTGTAATATATTCTTAAATACTTTATGTAATTTTAAAAGTTTAAAGAACAGCAAACTGTTATATGCAGCCGTTACTTTGCAATCAAGGTTTACAAGAGAGTACCTAGTCATAGTAATTACCTAAAGATTATGCAGTCATTATTTAATGAACATAGCGATTAACTTTTTTATACCGAACAGTAATTAGAAAAAGCTTAACGAATCATACAAGAAATTTAAAACAGACACTTTAGATTCAGCAAATAAGAAAGCATTTACACAACTTTATTCTTGAAATCTTTATTATATTCAAAAGGTAACTATACTTTAACACATAATTTTATCAAAATATGATTCTTTTACATTTTACTATAATAGATATAAAATTGATGTAGCAATTACTTTGATGCTAAGAGAATAAACAAGCTTTATTTTGAACTGTCAAAGTTTATTGCTTCGTTAACCTGGCTTGAAATGAATATAATTCATAGTTACGGGTCATTAATGGCCATTTATAGCTCATAATGGTCGATTTCTGGCTATGAATGAGATTGATTTCTCCCAGGTCATCCAATATCAGAACGTTAATATTTTTCAATCAAATCATTTAGAATTAGTATCAGACCGACTACCCATAATCCAACAAAACCAATGTCAACTACTTCACTACCCAGCACCAAACGCGATCGTCAATAAAACTCATCTCCACCTCTCGCCTCTTATCTCCATCTAACTCACGCACGTCCAATTCTTCGCGAAGCTTAATTCAGTTATTTCATCCTATGGCCAGCAGTCGCATAGCCCCTTGGCTCTCTCTCTCTCTCTCCACAACTCGCGTAATCACGCGAGAGGTCCACCATAATAAAACAGCCAGCCGTAAAAGCGAAACCGTGGAAATAGTGAATTACCAGAAACCGCCCGCCGCAACACGGCTCTACACACCCCTCCGCTAACCCACATAACACGCGGGCGCATGTGCGCCTGGAGTACATTTAACAGGTGAATAAGGTCGAAAAAACGAGCAGAAGCAACAACAACGGCAACGGCAAAGCCAAAACGAGGGATATAGCATCCACGAGAGGAGGAAACATACACACAGCCGGACAACGAAAAAAAAAAATAGGATCACGAGCGAGTGCAAGCTCTCCCTCCCCTCGAGCTCCGAGAGATTCGCACGACCCTGATGTGTAGCTATATACAGCCGTATATACGGTATCGAAGCTCGCGCGAGCGGACGAGGAGCGGGGGTATAACGATAACGACGGCGTGCAGTGAATTGGCGAGTGCTCGCTCGCTCGGCTGGCTGGGATGCCGTTGTTTATCCCGTGAGAGGGCTCGTAAAACTGACCCAATCATGCCGCGCGCTCGCGAGCTCCATTTCTGCGAGAGCCGGGAGGAGGATATCCCTCAACTCGAGTCACGCGGCTAGAGGCCCATGGTGAGATGCTGCTGCTGCTGCTGATGCTTTTGAAGAGAGGAAAGAGGAGGGTGGGATGCGGAGGAGAGTTTTTGTCGATGATGCGGAGGAGAGGTGCGACCGGGGAAGTTCGCTGTATCGTCTTGGAAAATCAACTTTTTGAGGGATGCGAGCTGGTAGGGACCATTTTTGAGGGAATGCAAATACACGGGATGAAGAGTATCTTGGTGAAAATGAATTATTGTTGGGTAGTTGGTGAGTTTTTGGGAATTCTGTCTACTGTTGTTGTTTCTTTTGCTGAATTTTGATCATTATTATGGAATGTTAATGTAAGAGGTTGGTTGGATTTTTATGGAGCGTCTAATATTTAACCAGTTAATGTTTTTCTTTTCAAACCTGTAGTTTCTTACTAAGCAGTTAGTTGTGTCACTCTTCGCCCAATACGACAAATATGTGCGTTCAATTTTAAATTCAAATATTAATATTTTAAATTGACATTTTTATTAACAAATTCATGTATTTTTTCAATTAAAACATTACGAATCAATTTTTCGCAAGACTTTACTCCAAAATCGTCCCAAACTTTTTACATTTGCTTTTTTTCTAAAATATTTGCCAGATTACAATTCATACCAGCGTAGTAATAGTGTAATTGAAATAAAGTACGGCAACTGGGGGTTGATTTTATGAATTAGTATAATAAATTGAACTGTCAAGAACACAATTTAAAAAGATATTTCGTTACGAATTTCAAAAAACTTTTAAAATTGATTTATATTTGAAAGAAACGTTATATTAAATTAATTTATAGAATTATCAATATAAAATGTCACATTCTAGGAAGCTATCAATGTGTATTATATTAAAATAATATATTATAAAAATAACGTTAATATTAACGAAAATGCTCTAAAAAATGTATTACGTGGTCTATCAAACCGTACCTCTGTAGAGTCTAATATGAGTACAAAGTAATTGATTTCACTATTTCACGTAGTAGTTTGCATTCGGTTTGCATGACTGCTGCTCTTGAACGACAAGTTAGCTATCTAACTTTGTTAAAACATATTGAAAGCGTAAGGACTAAGAAATTTTGTTTCAATATAATTTAGAAGTTTAACAGATAACATTATAAATAATAGGTTAATATTCTCGAATTTTGCTTCTAATAGTATAATACTAAATTGAGTATAAACGAAATATAGTACGTATAACTGTGACAAAGATAATAGACAATCGTACCAGAGGGTGAACTGCAATTTTAGTCAACGCTATGAAATTGTTCACACTAAATACTTAAATGTATGTGTGTTTGTGCGAACAGGTTATATGGGATTTGGGATGAAATAATCTTTGGCTTGCATTGACACAATTTAATTAGGAAGTTTGTTAGAATTCGAAGGAAAGTCGTTGCGTCGGATGTTCTCTCCACTTGAAGTTGACGCAGCATGAGGACTTTCTGCAATCGTGCGGTTTACGCAGTATGCACAGGTGGGCAGGTAAAAAGCTTTTTTTCTTGAAAACTTCCAGAAAAAAAAATCTAAACCGGCAATCTATACTTATGTAGCTGGGAGATAATCGATTTATGAATAAATAAAATAAATCGTAGATTATTTTTTTTATTCTCTTAGTTAAAATCTAGTTACATTGAGTGATTGTGTTTCTACTCCGCTGGAAGTCATTCCAAAAATATGGAAATACTGTTACTTAACTTATTTGAAGTGAACAATTTACCCCAAGAATGTTTGTACATATGTAAATTATTATGCCCTTTGTTAATTTATTTTTTTTAGATTATTTTATAATAGGTTGATTTCAATATATTTATTTCACAATATTAACTTTTCGGGGCTATTTGAGTTTCTTTCTTCAGTGTTTTATTACACTCCAAATTTTTTGGAGTAAATTTTTCATTTCAAATAAGTGAAGTAACTGTATTTTCTTATTTTTTGAGTGATTTTCAACGCCATCAGAGCGGAAACATAGTTACTCAATAAATTAGAGTTTAAATTAAAATTTTTTAAATAATCTACGATTTATTCTATTTATTCATAAATCGATTATCTCCCAGCTACATAAGTATAGATTGCCGGCTTAGATTATGAAAGTTTGAAAGAAAAAGAGCTTCTCACCTATCCATCTATGCGCACTGCGTAGAATGCACGATTGTAGAGAATCCTTATGCCGCGGCAACTTCAGGTCGAGGGAAAATCCGACGCTCCCAGTTGTAATGAAGTAGTACAAACAGAATGAGATTGATTAAAAAATGCTATAAAATATGATATAAATAAAACTATATTTTTAGTTAATCGTAATCACTTATACCGTTTCTACACCTAGTGATAAAGCGAGAGGATGTTAAATCGAGCTGTAATATAGCTGGTCAAGATTCACTAAAGTTCGGCATGAAGTTAGAACCACTTTTATAAAAGGCACTTTATTATTAAATATTGTTCGTAAAATAAATTGTGTAAAGGCGCAGATTATTTTGTATTATAGTCAAAAATATTTCAATATTCTGCAATTGAAAACAATTCGCGTCATATTAATACGTTAATTACAGTCAATAAATATGTAAACAGTCGATTAATTTTTAAGCTTAAGACAAGTTAACAATTCTGTAGTGTAGACGACACGCGCTTTATCTTTCTAAAACATTAAAACTCGCTTGATCAATATCTCGTTTCATCACTATGTAGAAACGGCATTAGAGGGGTGATAAATATATTAGCTGATGAGTAAGCTGCAGTTTTATTTATCTTTCAATTAAACAATTTGTAATATTTATACCCAATAAAATTCGAAAATTTAAAATCAAACACAAAATATACAAATTGAAATATAGGTCAGCAAAATCAAAAAATCTTTAAAAGAATATGTCATATGCATGATAAAGTTAAAAATTACTTTTACAAATTTTTAGTTTCGATGTAAATAACATTGATATTTTAAAGGAAGTAACTAAATTTGTTCCAATTCATATAGAAATAGAAATTCAAAATAAAGCTAAAAAATATTTACTGTTAAAATTTAAATATATGAATCGTATATTCTTATAACAGCGTATATCAATAATACCATACAATCTATAACAATAATGTGAGATAAATAACAATACAAGGTTGCTACAGTAGCAGTTTTTATATCTATTTAACCTAAAAATTTCACACAATTAATTTTTAGCTATTTTTTTCCGTATTATTAATTAGAAGGAACTTACGTACATCCAAGACTTTTTCAAATGCAATATTTAATTATATTAATGTAGGATTTAAACTTATTTGTATGTTATAAACAGCAAAAAATCAATTTGAATATTTTAGTTCAGATCAGTCGATTACATACCTATTTCGAAATGTTATTCATAGTAAAATTTGCAGTACATATTGTTAAAATATTGCGTAATACTTTAATATTAAATACCCCTGGAAAAGAACAGTGGATCTTAAAGAAAAATATTTTAATTACATTGAACTTTCATTAGATAAATAAACTGTAGCGTCTTCTTGTTGATGAAAAGGATATTCAATTTTATTATAACTCTGAAAACTAACATTTTGTCACATACGCGGTTTTAACAATATACAATTTATATATTTATAATATCCAAGTAACAAATCTAAAAAAAAGGGCATTAATCATGCTTGAATCAGAAATTATTATTAGTCTAAATATTTTTAATGTAATCATCGCTTTATGCCCTAATCACTAAATTTATTTACTCTATTCTATCTCTAGAGAAAACAATTCATGTTTACTTTTCCCAGTATTCCCTGTACCCTTATTATAATTAACAGCTTACAATATCAAACTAAATTCGTCTCTCAATATTCAAATGCAATACATAATCGCTTTGAAGTTCACTGCGCTCTGTATCGCTCTCTACGCATCACCGAGCCTATCACGTGTAAAGTATAAGAGCCCAAAATGAAATTAAGCAAGCGTGAATGAAAAGCTCTAATTTTAGTAAAAGCATTTATCGATAGGTAGTAATCAGTCTCCATAAAGCATTATATGATGCCTCGATCGAAAATCCTTCACACTAAACTAGTTCATTACTTTATGCAATTTTAGTTAAAATCAACAATTTTGATATTTCGGTATTAATTTGAAGAGCTAATAACTGAGTGATTTTCAAAAATGTTGCATTTTTATGTAAGTTTCTATGTGATTCCCTTTTATTATGATAATACACTTTACTTAACGTATAGAACTATCGATATATGTAGTTGATCACAGATATGCAGAAATATTAGATGCCTCATTGCTTACATTAAAGTCTTTTCAATTACAAAGTAAACCAAAGAAGAATAACATATTGTTGGCTGTTAGTTGTGCGACACATCATACAAATTTCTGAAAATTGTATAGCAGTTCAGCAAAATTTCTGCAGATTTTTTTGTATATTGGATTAACGTACATATATGCACAAAATTTAGTTATTTTTTATATTTAATTGAGTTTTCTACGTTCCATTCCTGCGTGGATTAAAAAATGTAATATTTAAGTAAAAAGTTTTTTGCTCTGATGAGGTTAGTGAGGTGAGTATAAGTAATTTGTTCGTGAATATAACTCTAGTCACGTTATTTATTTCGTTGAAACCACATCAACAAACGCTAATATTAATCTTACTCTTAACATTTTTTAAAATCACCCATACGATTTACCTTCCAATATTTTGCACTAATTACTTACAATTACTCATCCATCCCAAAATCAATCCACGAAACAGAAAATAAAAAGTATCCAAAACACCAAAATAAGCCACCTTCCAGCATTCAAACCCACCTCGCGCACTCTCCGAACGAATTGAATTCTCCCAAGGTTTTACTGTCGATCGCTCGCGCCACTGACGCTTCTCCCGATTCGACTCCAAAGGCCCCCCCGCGGAACCACCGCTCGGCCCGTCTGCGTAACTGTCCGCAGTGTACTTTATACCCCGGAGTCGCGTACCGCTCATATATACCTTACAGACTCCCTCGCGCTGCAGCTGCATGAATTATTCCCGGAATCGCTGAATATCCGCGGAGATCACTCATGTACCGCTGCCGCTGCGCGCGCTCGCGTCACCTATCGCTATATATATATATATATATATATATATATATATATATATATATATATATATATATATATATATATAGGAGATCCATAAATTTTTCCCCTATATGCCGTCGTTTCTTTTCGCTGATACATCTGTATCCTATTGCGAGGTGGAGGAGGAGCGGGCAGAGCCCACGGAGAGCACATATTCATAAGTTATGCGGGCGGCGAAACTTCTTCGGGACATTCGGAAATCTATAGGGAGGGTGTATTTATTGTACGAGGATTGCGCCGAGCGGGTGAATGAAGCGCAAGCTTATGTAGATTCTTGAGTTATGCGAAATTAAATAAGGTTTATTGGGAGGTGCGTTACGGATGACCGCAAAGTATTGTGAAGGAGATTCTGTTTGTATGGGTAATGCAAATCTGTGTGAAATGCGTATACAATTTTAAAGAGCAGCATTATTTACGTGAGACGTATTATTTTATTAAAAACATTATGTCTAGATTGATTACGCGGCGTTCAATTTAAGTAACAATAAGTACAGCATGAGAGTCGGTGTATGTGCCCCTTCTAGATTCTGAATATCTGATTCATTATTATAAATAAAATAAAACTAACTGCAATAATTGTACAGACTCCCCTTTACTGATTGGGATTGAATAATTACTTAATATTTACAACGTTCCATTGAATCATTCATAAAGTATTTAAAATGTATTAGGACGAAAATTTTACGTATCTATTTCAATGTAAGATTGAAAATATAAAAAATGAAAGTTAGTCGACAGACAATAGAACTGGACGTCCAACGAGTATTTATATTGCATAAGCAGAAAAAGTCGCGAGTGATAAGACGCATATCCCACTGTTATAAATACTTTTATGAAAATATGTAATATTGATATAATTAATAATAGGTGTCTCTTTGAAGTACTTTCATATTTCAATCATATTCATTTTTAGAAAGTGTCGTTTTGTGTCACTTATGCACGTTAATGTCTGTAAGTGGTATCTGTCTCTTTGTTGATAGTATTTTTAAATAATTTGGATAAATAGATATTGTTTTACTTGTATAACATATATAAAAATTAGTTTGTACATAAAATTTCCAATATTATCGTATGGTTAAAATCACAATCACTTTGTTAAAAATATCACGATATAACTTGTCAAATACATATTTATATCGCAGTTGTCATATCTACCACATAAAATTAAAATAGAAGCAGGACGGAAATGAATAATAAGTTATCGATGCGAACCATTGCTTACCGAGCTATAAATAAAAAGCTAATGTTGAGATCTAGAGTCTATTAATAACTTTACCCATCGTATTGATGGATGATCAATAGTACATTTTGAAAGATGATAATCTCAAAATAAATAATTGAACTCAGCATATAAAATATACATGAATAAATCTCTCTTACTATTCTCAATCGTCCGTGAGTATGTATCAAGAAATAAAAAAATTCCATTAATACCTAGAATTAAATTTACACATATCAAGTAGTATTGACCAAAGTTCTTTCACTTTCTTTCAGCGAAGCAAAAAAAGCTTTAATCCCCGTAAAAATCACTTTCTCAAATCATTTTTCTTCTCCTCTGCAAACTGACCGCCTCCGAACTCCGACGCAGCCCCCCTGACTAAAATCCGGCTAATTAGGCCAGTTTCAGACACTTGGCTCGGTTTACTCAGCAAAATTTCCCAGCGTCGGCGAGGGGCGATTCCCGCGAGCAAACAAAGCGAGCAACTGTTTGCCCGGTTATCCGCTGAGAAATTCAACCACCCCCCACCTCCCAGAGTAAAGTCAAAGTTGCCCGCGTATCAACTCTTTTCCCAAGATAAATTTCCCTCCGCGAGCGAGGTACAAAAATTGCGCCACGTATCCATTGTAACCGCGAGCAGTAGACCGCGGCCGCGGCAGCGTCGGCATGTGCAGCGAACTTTACCGAAAATCCCTCGGGGGGGCTCGCCGCGCGCCGGCGTAAAATTGATAATGCGCGCGGAGCGGACTGCGCCGCTGCTGTGCCCGCGGAGAGCGCGAGGACTTGTTGAATTCGAGCGAAAGAGAGAGAGAGAGAGAGAGAGAGAGTGGGTGGAAAGCCGCGCGTCAAGTGCAACAAGGCGCGTTCGCGCTCCACTGGCTTTGAGGTGAGCTTGTACTCATATTTGGTCGAAGAATTCGATCTAAAAGCCGGTTGGAATATTTTAGAGTCTCTGATAAGGAGAGTCTACACCCGCTGGGTCATTAAATTTGATGAAATTTTAGGAGGTATTTTTTGGACAGAAAAATTAAGCCTAGCACGGGTAGTTTTTTCTATGGGCCTTTTTTCTTTAGATATAAGTCATTATACCACCAATGCATATAATTGTAGTAAAAAGAAGCATATCTTATTCTAACGCAACTCTGCATGTTTTTACAGTAAAAAAAGTACCCGAAAACACAATAACACTAGGCGAAAAGTTTTAATCTAAGCTTTGTTGCACATAAAACCATTAATCCGAATAAAAGTTATTAAAATGTTAATTAAAAATGGAGACTAAAGAGGTGTGAAAAATCACCGAATTTATAACAATTAAGTTCCGTCCAATATTCATACATTTCCAGTCATCATATTCGATTGTTAATAACTTTTAATCGGATTAATATTTTTACGAGCAACGAAGCTTAAATTAAAGCTTCTTTTGCCTAGTTTTATTGTGTTATGGACCATTTTTTACTGAAAAAATACGCAGAGCTACGTTGAGAAGAAGGCGTGCTTTTGTTACAAAAATTATACGCTTTTGGGATATGCTGACTTATATTTCGAGAAAAAAGGCCCATTGGTAAAAATTACGAGTGCTGGGCTTCATTTTTATGTACAAGAAGACACCTACTAAAGTTTCATAAAATTCCGTGACCCTGAGTTTTAGGAATAAATAGTGCATAAGTTTGGTCTGGACCCCTAAACATTCCAAGCGACCTGTGGTGGCCGATGCTCTTAGCAGCCATTTTTCATATATATAGATATAGGAAACTATCATATGTTATAATAAACAATATGGCTGCTATGAGCATAAGTTTTCACTAGCGCCACTGTGGGCGGGGTGGATGTTTTCTTCCCCAATTCTCCAGATGATACCAAATTCTTAGGGTAGCCGTTACAAATTTAAGCTTTTCTTTATTCTAAAAATCGAAAATTCTCAAAACAAGTATGGGGTAGTTCATTACTTCGTATATAAGGCGATTTTCCGTATTTGTTTACCCACTCTCACCCATCTTACGTAAGATTTTATAAATCATGACGAGGTGCAACTTAAATAATTAAAATTAAGTTATTTCCAAGAAGTAGTTTGAAACCAAGCTTTGAAAAAACCATCTTTTTATAAAGTATTTTCTTATACTAAAGATACTTAGACGCTTTGTTCTTTTTTCATTTCAGCAGCATCTATACGCATTGCTTACCACGAAAAATTTTCAAAACAGTTTCCTGGCTGCAAATAACAATGAATCTTTTAAAATTTGAAGCAGACAATGCTTATACAAATTCAAAGGGCATAGTAAGCCGTTTATTCTGAGTAATTGTTTAAAATAAAGAAATCGATAACGGATATTCTGGTAATAACGATTTTCTTTTGAAAATACGGCATAGTATGCCCTCAGCATTTATGTAAACATTATCTGGTTTGTTTTTGAAAAGATTCTGTTATTATATAGGATCAGAAAAACCGTTTGAAACGTACCCTTCCTTCCTTTCTTCCTTGTATGTCCCTTCTCCATGGGACTTTAAGTGAGCATCGCTCTTATCTAACATTCAATGTTAGATATTATTGATACTGTAACAATCAGGCTATTTCGAAAAAGTGCAATCGGTAGAGTATATTTTTCTTTACTTTTACATCTTAACAGATTTTGTTTACATGGAATAGAATAAATATTTAACATTCAAAGTTAAAGCAAGGCGCACTTAAAGTTCCACTGGAGACGAGGGATTAAAGAGATGCATCAGACCTACTTTACCCGCTGATAAATACGTTCGAAAATTTTATTTTTCTCAAAAAATACGCATCAGAATCAAATTTTCTTTTCAGGGTTGCTTTATTTATTTTCATATAAAAATGCTTACTATCTTTTATCATAATATAGTACAGTCTTTAAAATGTATACACAACATGAATTGATTCTTCCCAAACGTGTTTGAATTTAATGTTTGAAGTATATCTATGTATAACGCATATATAGATATACTTTATACTTTAAATTCAAATTCGTTCGGGAAGAATCAATGGGTGTTGGGTGTATCTTATAGATTATAATATTGATGGTTGAGTTAGAAAAAGAGATTATCTCGGAAAATGCTTGAAGAAGAGACTAATTCGATTATCACTTGAAAAATGAGACAACTTACGAAATTTGATAAAACTTTAGGAGGTGCTTTTTGTATCTTAAAATGAAGCATTGGAAAACTAACATCTAGACATCTAGTACATTTTCAATTTTCCAAAATGCTAATTTATTTTAGAAACCTCGTACAAAAGCTAGTATCGTTTAGATTGTGTAATAAATATTTATACTTTTCTGAAGCCTCTACTCCAAAAATGTAAAAATGTGGGTCAGAGAATCTGAAAATTCTTACATTTTATAAGAGTCTCTTGAAACGAATACATTAAATGTGGTAATCTTCATAAAGGGCGAACATATCAAAATTATTTTAATAATTATAAAGACGCAAAACATTCTTCAAAAACCTAAAACTTAACTATCTGAAACATATTCAGGCTAATGAAATCTGGCTCAAACATAGATGTCCCAAAATGAGCCATACTTATGCCAACTTTCTTCATTCTTAATCAAGCTTCTCCGTACTATTTCTTACTTTCTAAATCTCCCCAAAACCTCCTTTTAACTCAAGTTTGCCCAATTTCCCCAATAAACAAATACTTTACACTCGAAAAACCCTTAACCGCTCCAAAAATAGCCGGCTCTCCCGGATCTCCCCAGCACACGAGACCACACGAGAAAGCTGTAACAATCGTGTCGGTAAGTGCGCGTCTGGCTCCTATATACGAGAGCGATCAGCCGAAAGTATTTCCTCCTTATTGGTTTTCATTCCTTTCCCCATTTTCTCGAAGCGGCCTGCAGCACCGCCAGCGCTACAGGCCACACGGCACACCCGCGCGCGAGAGCGAAGCCAATCGCCGCAATCGATGCTCCGACGGCCGGCTGAGTTATGGCGACGTTCAAAGAATTCCATGAAAATTTACGGCCCCGCGGCCGCGGGTCGCGCCGCAGGATTTGCATTCCCTCCGCTTTTGCAAATTTTATTCGGCTGCGCGCCCGCGCGAAATGAAAATAAACGCTAAAGTATGTACGAAATGAAGCGGGACGCGCTGCAGCTCTCGGGGGACTCTTTTTTTTTAGTCGGTGTTGCCGCTGTTGGGCCGTTTTGCTGGTTTTTTCGTCTTGCTGCGAGGAGGACGCAGGACAGAGGGTTATAAGGCTGTCGCTCGAATTATTCAAGGGAGGATCTTGGCGGCGCGCGGGCTATTCAGCGATTTTGAATGAAGGAAGTGTGCGCGCGGAGCTCGCCTGGCCTCATTTGTGGAGGCGAGATTTTAATGAATGGCGGCTTTACTGGAACGAAATAAAGCTTCTTGGCGCAAATGATCAATAGGGTAAGTGGGTAAATGGCACTGGAGTTGCATGCATTTTTTTTAAGGAGGGGGTGGGGGTATATTTAAAGAGGAGCACGCAATGGAATCGGGGAGTCGAAAATAGAGGTTTAGAGAAATGATGATATGATAGATAAGATTCAGGTGAATCTGTGCTAATCATAATCGTTATGATTTAGGCTAGATTTATTACAAAGTCATTTTCAATGACTTGGGTTAGGTAATGATGATGTGATTATATTTCCGGCAAATATAATAGAGACAATTCCACAAGTACAAATTTGAATTTTAAGGTGATGTTAATTACTCCATTTATTATAGTAGTACTATAGTAAATAAGAGGAACCACTTAGAGCATGTTGTTTTTAATTGGAACAACAACGCTTTAGAGAAATATTTATTTAAAATTGAAAATTAAATTAAAAAAGTGGGTTCCTGTAATTATCGGTTGCGAGTGAATTTAGCCTCCCCTTAATTTATGTTTTGCAGTATTTATTTAAAATGAATAAATTAAATAATAAACAATTATGATTTCAATACAAATATTTCCAATTAGAAATAGATTGATTTCAATATTTTGTAATGGAGAGATATGCAAGAATAACAGTGCATTTATAGACATTCAAGAGAAAAAGAAAAAATTTCACTCATTTTGTGGAACATGCAAATTAAAGAGTATAATTACTTTGATTTATTGCAGGGATTTCACTTTTTTCAGTGCAGCTTTTTGTAATTATAAAATAACAGTTTTCTCGTGTAATGGGTAAAATAAGCAAAAATTTTATATTATAAGCTTAAAATAGCTTTTGTTATTTAAAAAAATAATGGTATTCTATAAAAAGGTTCTTTTAAATACTTAAATATACAAATTATAAGATAACATAAAAATGTTTACCTGACTAGCATATAGTAAAGTATCTATACTTATTAGATTTCATATATTCAAAGAAAATTTACTTTGAAATTTAAGGGTTAAACCGAAATTCATGTACGAGATACGCACACGTTCTGTGAAGTATCGACCAGTTGGAGCACGCCTCTTGACATCCATTAAATTCTCTTTACGAAGACCCAGAAAGATACTACCTTCATAATAAGCAATTAATTGAAAGGATATTAAATTCCGTCTAGTCAAAAAATAATGAAATTACTCTTTCATATTGGGATACTTTAAAATGTTACATAAGTACATCTTAATAGATTTCTATTAAAATTTTCTTACTAGTCTTTCATTACACTATTCAAGACAAACAAACTCATTATATATTATAATTATTAGAAATAAAGAAATAGTTCAGTGAGTAATTGGGAATCCTTGTAAAGCTTAATAAAATGTAAAATATAACTTAATTTATGATTCTCAATAAGTATTAGATTTTGTTTAATTGTACATATTTATATACATTGACACAAAGACTAAGTAATATGCGAGATACGTCAAATGAGTAGTAAAAAGTAAATAAAGTAAGTATATCTCCGCCAAACATGTACACAAATAAAATGAAATTCAAGATTAAATTCAATCAATTTCACAATTTAATACTAAACGAACCAAACCCAAAGCAACAATAAAAAACAAGGTTAATACACAGATCGCTCTTTACAAAACAATAAAAATCGCCAACGACCGGCGCTCTACTTTCCAAACAAGCGAGTATATTAATATTCATCGAATTCAAATAGCCATCGATAAGCCAGAGAACGAAGCCTCTCAAAAGATCCGTGCGCAAAAAAAAATAACAAGCCTCCTCGCTGCTGCAGCAGCAGTAGCAGCAGCACGCACGCGACAAAACACGTACATGTATACGCGTGCGTCGACCACCTGCTCGAGCGCGCCCACCTGAAATTTCATCGCCCAATGTACATATATATATATATATATATATATATATATATATATATATATATATATATATATATATATATATATATATATAGTATTATACGCAACTCTACTTTCTCTCCCTCTCGATAGCCCTGCGTACACCTCGTTCTCGTTATCCCGATGAGCCGCCATTCCCGCGTAAAGACGAGTCCATCGTCGCGACGATATAAAACCGAAATAAAAGTCGTATAGCTCTTCTGTGTCTCCCTCTTGGGCTCTTTTCACCGGCGCACGCGCTGCCTATAATACGTGCTTACGGGCTTTTATTGCCCCCGGCGTGAGTCGGCACAGCGCAGCGACTGATTACGATTTTCAAGTACTGGTGAAGGAGCCAGTGGAAAGGGGAGATAGAGAGAGAGAGAGAGAGAGAGAGAGAGAGAGAGAGAGAGAGAGAGAGAGAGAGAGAGAGAAAGAAAACGCCGGAGGAGGAGAGGAGATCTTGAAAATTGGAGTTATGTATAGTGACATTTTGGAGTTATGTATAGTGAATAGTATATTTGTCAGCGACAATAGAAGTTAAATGTGGTTTTACTAATTGATATAAAGTATAATTGAGAATTTTAATGAATGTTTTAATGTGTGTCTTTTTCTCAAAACTACACTTTTTATTACTTCAGAAGTCTTTTGTGCATTAGCTTTTAATTTATTACTGATATTATTATTTTAGTTTTAATATAAGAAAACATTTTTAAAAAATTCTAAGTTTGCTTTGAAATCTAGTGCGAAGAAGACTTAAGCAAATTTGTGCAATTTCATTAAAAATCAATACGTTATCTGCAGTAACGCTTAAAGTATTGAATTAAAATAGCTTTGAAATCTTTCAGAATTAGTTTTCTGTACCAAATATCCGTACAGATTTTGATAAAATAAGATGCAATATAAAAAAAGTTTTTAATTTTTCTTAAACTTATAATCCTATCCTTAAGGGTTAAAAAATTTGGAATACTGATAAGAGCTTGTATTTTTATTTTTTATTTCTATTTAAGAATGCAGTATTTGATTGATATAACTTGTGTATGTGCAGCTTGAAAATAAGAGCACTTAATTTATATGTATGTATTATTATTTATTTTTATTATTATTATTAGTATTGTTATTATTATTATTTTTGTTATTATTATTATTATTATTATTATTATTGTTAGTATTATTATTGTTATTATTATTATTATTATTATTATTATTACAGTGGCCAGTCATTAATGGTTAGCATAATGCTTAAAAGACCGTAGTTCGTACATCCGCTGTGATCATGTTTGTATCATACCGTAGCTACCATTCATGGTTGATGGGACTACCGTTCAGTATTACTCCTTTCCCGCTTTCTTGTACGGCCCTCAGAACGTATTCAAGTACTAGGTTAAACAATTGTGTTGATTTCGAATGGTTCTGATAGGCTATTTCCTGCGCGAACTATGCCCTTGCTATTATCTAGAAGAGACTTTAATATTAAAAGTTTAATGTACATTTTTTATTTGTTCCAGTTTCGGTATTAT